>JALNIO010000288.1:0-28607 GCA_023509875.1 Rugonectria rugulosa | reverse complement strand
TTTTTTTTTCTGTGACCTTCTCGAGGGCTTGCTTGTTGGGACATGAGTTTACACTGAGTGCAGAGAAGTCATGGAATTGAATGGGCCACGCGCGGGCTGTCGGCCCCCCATGATGCTTGAAACAGCCGCCAGTCTCTCGACAATCTTGAGAAAGCTTTCCAACAATTAAATCCATCTACATAAGCTAAAGTCATTGACACTGAAGGGTTTTTTCTGTTTTTTCTCCGGCAGCCAATCTCGAGTTGCTCCGAGTTGCTAATCCAGTCACTGGCAGCTACTACGGCATCCACTCAATAAGTCCGCCAGTTTCCTGACCATTCAACCATTCTGCACCCAGTAAAATCGGGCCAGGAGTTTGCTCCCATCGCTAGAAAATTAAACCCGAGCAAGGTATGACACTAATACAGTATCATTACAGTTGCAGGCAACATTGTACGAGTCAGAGCGAAGGCAAGCGAAAAAGTATCGTGGGTGGCGGAAGAGATACCCGCCGTCTTGATGCAGCCGTGATTGCAACGAAACAAATCTGGAGCTGTGCGATTATTGGTGGACGAGGCAGATCAGCCCCACTATCTCACACAAAAGTCCCAATTTACCGATACCGTACGTACGTGTGGAAGAAAACAAGGCCCTTTTAATTCCATCCAAAGCTGCACCTTGCACAAATTGCTCAATCGGTACTCAGAGGTTGAATAAATCTACGGAACAGCGAGCTTGACGGTGCAGTGCTGAATCGCATATCCCCTTGGCCTAGTCCGAAGCTCGGCTCGGGCAAGCACCGGCACTGAATTTTTTTTTTTCCTAGATGGTGTCTCTCTGGCGTGGCTCAGTCCCAGCTTGAACAAACCGATCCTAACCGGCCTCGGCCGATTGCACCCGGTTCCGTCGGGTTTAGGTCGGATCCAGGTCGGATCCAGTTCGGTTCGCCTTGGCCCAAAAGTTGAGGGCCACCAGCACTCTACTTGGGAATTGCGACCGATCCAAGGTTGGGCACTGTTGGGCACTAAATTGCGTGCGCCCTCGAAAAGACATTGCAGGTTGGCATTTTTAATCGTCTCCGGCCATGTTGGACGTGGGAGCGGAAAACACACGTCGGATTCGTGAGTGCAGAAGAATGAAAATTCTACAAGATGACGACTACTCTACGAGACTCAAGACAAAAAAAATTAAACTGACTGTTCTATTCAAATCGGAGAGCTTTGTTACTCCTGAGTTGCGACAGGATTTTGTTCCCCAGGCCTCCGCGACCACTGGTGACTGGTGTTGTCCGGGTCGAACCTTTCCTCTTACGGCTGGCCAGTCTTATCACCACGTGACTAGCAACGATTTGCTGCAAAAACGACGGAATTACTTCGGGACTCCTGTCTTATCGAGGACCTCGGTGCTGAGTAAGCTTACTCGTTGGACCTCGGTCAAGGGGCACGGCTGCACCAAAGTTGGGGATCCCCTCGATGCGACCACCACCAGGACCCCTTCTCACGCCGTCCCTGACAAGCCGGAAGCTTGTCACAGTTCCGCTACGGGTCGGCCCGTGAGGATCTCAGTGAGGCGATGAGTTAGCGGGACCCAGTAGCTTAGATGTGTAGCGAGAGGCACGGCTCACGTTCGTCGTGTGTTTCTCGACGTCCTCAGCGCGAACCGTATACCTACCTTCCTGAGCATTGCTGCGAACCAGAGACGAGGTTGTCGGCAGCGCGGTGGCATGTTTTGCGAAAGGTGACGGCGATCAAATGGCTTGAGGGACAAAGGCTGGAAAGCATCCGAGCAGACTAGGTTCATCGGGTAAGGGGCCGGGTGGATCACGAAAGGAACCATCAAGTTGCGGATAAGAAGAAGAATCGATTCAGAAATTGGAGTTGGTACGTCCCGAGGTGTTGAAACCCCATGATTCATTCCATGGCTAAGATCTCTCTCTGGAGACCCTTGTGGCCATGGCCATGGCCATACCCTGAAGGGTGAAACAGACGCACCAATAGAAAGAGACGTTACAATTTGGTTCCCTGATCCTCAGTAGGACTAGGGATCCCTCCGGTTATCCACACCCAAAATGTGTAAAACAGGCCCGCTCGACAACCATTTACTCCCCCGTTCCGACACGTGGCTATTGACTGCTTATTCCAAGCTAGAAGAGACTTATTCTATCGACGACGGTCGTGGCCGAGGGTGATCTCTCCCAGGGCCGGAGCGGCGTGGGCAATGTCGGTGGGACTGCGTCTTGCACCACGCTACTTGCCTTTCTTCTCAGACGAAGAGGGCTGTCCCTTGGAACTGGATGCAGCACTGCCGTCACACACCCCGGTTAGTCTCGAGATGCAAGGAAATGTTTGAGGGATGAATGAGGGGTGAAAGCAAATGCCACGGACGCTTGTTTGGCCTCCTTGGCCACCCGCTCCCTCGCACACTTGTCGACCGCTTCCTTCTGTCTCATAAAGGCCTCCTTTAGATCTTGTTGGCCGGTTTCAGAAGCCATTGCGGCAGCCATGGCCGTGTACAGTCTGGCCCGGGCCTCCCAACCCTCTTCGGGAATGGGAATGCCCTCGTTCTCAAGGGCCCTGGCGTGCCGGTTCATGGTCCGAAAGTCGCTCAGGGCGTCCGAATGGAACACTTTAAAGCGTGGATCGTTGCATATATCTTCGATTTAAGGCATGTTGGTGATGGGTCTTGGTAGAGAAAGAGTTTCAGTGAAGGCGTGTGTGTGTGTAAAGGGATGAATCTCCCAAGAGACGCGGGGTAAGGGGGTTCAAGAGGGAGGAAGGGTTGGGACGACTGGGGGGCTGGCTACCACTGGTACTGAGGAAGCCCCAGTTTAACAGATGACCGTGTCGGCCACAACCCCAATCATCCTTGCATGGTCACAGCTACGCCGTTATCTTACTTATGGTGTCTTGTATCATTGAGTAATGGGATTGCTCCATACCCGAGGTGAGACAAGAAGAGAAGACGTGCTCGAGTTTAGCGAAAAAGCAATGAAAGGAGAAAACATGACCGAAAAAAGTAATGCAAAATACAGGAGCACAAAAGATGTGAAGAGCAAAACCACATACACACATAGCCGGGATTCGCTGGTCGTCACTGGCCTGGCTACTACTACCCCCCACCCCCCTTCGTCTGCTTATCTACGAGCGGACGGGATCCCCAGCTCTACGGTGGGTGTGATCGTATATGATGGCACTGCTGGCACCCAGCCAAGATTTAGATTCTCGGATTGGGGTAGTCAAGACGAGGAGAAGGGGGGACGTGGCAGATCGAAGCGAGTACAGTTCTCGAGAAACCACCCCCTCCCTCTTTATACATTAAATTAGTCGAGGCCTTTACATACCAATGAGAAATATGGAAATGGACTTTGAGTTCTTTGTGTCTGAGAAAACTGCTTTGTGTGTGTGTGTGTGTGCCGCGACGTGCACGACACGGCAGCGCTCCAAGGCCTCCACCAAAACCCAAGCCACGTTGGGGGCGGAACGGCCACGCTCAATGCCGTGTTTGCGCCCGTCATATCTCAAGTACCCAGGCGATTCTCAATATTAAATCTCACAGTGAGTGAATGGAGTCAGAGAGTGTACTAGTTTGACTGTTTTTCTCACTCCCAGTTGGCACTTGACGGGTAACCCCTCTTAGCGCCTCCCACCCAAACACGAGGAGTGCCAATCAACGACCGCAGCCAGTACACAGCCAGTAGTGCCCAGTACACTGTTTGGCTGTTTGACTGTTTGGCAGTACACTGTTTGTGTCAAGGTCGCAAAATGGTCCAAGTCGGACCCTTGGTCACTCCAACACCCCCCTATATTGAACACCGTAGTCGGCAATGGACTGTGTGGTACAATTGGTCTTATTTTATTTTATTTGCTCTCTATACACGCAACCATATGAACATCACCGACCACGGTGTTCAGTTAATGAGCGTGTTCAAATGGACAGGGGCGACTTATTGCGCAACCTACTTGGCTGGGTATCCCCAATAAATCGTCTCTACTATTGACTTGCCTCGGGTCGAGAAAATGAAGGTGAGTTGTTGTGATGGGTGTTTAGGCGTGTCCGCAACCTTCTATTGACTGGTGGCCAGACTGAGTAGTAGAATGACTGCACAGCTGCTTCATCTCAAGTATTGTACCAATGCGAGAGCATCAGCCCTTATCGTTGGCCTCCTTTGTCCCGCCTGTCATCATATGATACGGCACGGCACTTTGCTGTTGTCATACAAAAGACGACCGCCTCTTGCAGCAGTGATGGGGCCCCCTATACCTGTTGTGACAACTGTGCAAATAACTTCCGTATCGCTCACGAGTCGCTGCCCCTGACAGAGTTCCTCTCGGTCCTGGGTTGCGGTAAGCCAACTCTGCGAGGCCTCTAATACTCTTTACAACAGAGAAACCGATGGCTCAGCCGACTATTGGTTTGGCATGTTGCTCTGCACTATTAAGTTGCATGAATTGCCGTGTTATTTACTATCATTTGCGGCAAATGCGGACTGGCGGCAATCTCACCAGGCTGGCTTGTGGGTTCAGGGGTAGGATGGTGGTCGATGCCACTATATTATTAGATGATGGGTTCGTGCTGTCAGCGTCGTGCTTCTGGCGTCTTGTTGGCCAACACTGGCTTCTACAGGTCACCTGGGAATGGACATTCGAGAGAAATGGTAGCATTCATCCCCAACAGAGGATGTGTCAACTCGTTCATGCTCCCCCCGAAGATGTAGATCGGGATGGAAACATGGCCGAAAGTTCATCCACCAGTTCCGACTCGGCCAGGACTGGGACCACTGATTTGTCCTGGAAGGGTCGCTTTGAACCAAAGGTGCTCATCAACTTGCCAGCACATCCGTCTCGATGTGCTTCTACCAGCTCATCTCCTTTGCAAGTCTGTGTGAACACATGCGTCCATCTCCCTGATGGCTCAGAGTACTACTGAGGGTTCTTCAAGTTCCTGCAAGTCCTGAAACCACTTGAACCATCTTTCTCTGGTGTATCTACCTATACCATTTCGTGCAGAAGCCCTGAAATGCGGTCACAATAGCGAGCCGCCGCAGCTTCAACGCTCTCGCACTTCTATCGAACTACCCAACCCATCTGCGATTTTTCTCTAGCTTCAACCTGTTTGTCCCTGACTTCGATGTTTTCCAGTTACCAAGCGACCACATGTCAACCACAAGCCAGGCTATCTTCACGACAGCTCAACCCCTGACGACTCTGATAATACGAAGCTGGTACCTCCTTCTGAAAGACCAAATTAGTGAACTTGATACCGAAAATGGGTTTATTCAAGCTCATATTCATCGCTCAAGTGACCCGGACACTATCATATGAAGAGTTGGTGCGAGGGAGGTGAGCTTGAGTACGTCCAATTATCCTCATAATGCAACATTTCTGCCCCTCGAATGCCTCAATCTCCTTGAGACTGTGGCTCCCGCATTCAAGCTTCCCTACTAAGCAAGTTCCTCGCCAACAATGAATTTACCCCTGTTACAATGGGCCAAAGACCAGGCTCATAATGGACCTGGTGACTTTGGGATCAGTTCATACAATTACACGTTCTATGGCAACCGTAGACCTAGAACAAAGGCCAAACACTTGCCCCTGCATGGAACCTGTCGTGGCTCTTTACCGCTAATCGAAAGTTAAAGTAGGTACGTCGATATCGCTCTTGATTGTGCAGTAAACTGCATGCGACATCTTTCCACTTCTCATTATCTAATCTGTACCTACCTTTAATAGTTGTTCTGCTCTAAAATTCAGGTGACTGTCTCAAATCAGAATATGATGACGACATGGCAAGTTGTATCAAGTTTCTCTTATCTGTGGCGGTGATTCACGATTGGAAGGAACTTGTCTGGCAGCACCAGCCGTGCTGGGAGGGGCAGGAACCCAAGCGTCATCTTTCCACCAAGCCTCAGCCCAACCATCAACTGTAAACATCCAACCGTCCCGATCTCTCCTCAAAGCCCCGGCTGGAAAATGGGACGCAGGTACTTTCCATCCCATTTCGGACTCGAAGCTCAGTGAGGACGGCTCACACCTGAGGCTCGGTAGGTGCTTCGTCAGGGATGTTGTGAATGACAAGTTTAACTGACTGCCAAATACAGATGGTGCCGGGGTGGCTCGGGCAGAAATGGCCGCTGAGTACTTTGAGGGCGTTCGACATTGACGCCCCCATCGAAGTTACTGAAGCTTGCTGGGAGTACGAGATTCCCGAGATGCGCTACCCGACCGAGGACCATCCTCAGCTCGAACCCCTCTTTTGTCACTGCCGTGAACGAATCGATGCGCATCATGTTTGATTCGCGCTGCGGCCGAGCCGCTGGCACTGGCGAAGGTGAAGAGGCCTGGAGTGGGCCTATGTCCCACGACGATGTGGCTCGGAAGCACAAGGCAATCCCGGTCGATACCATGATTGGAGGTGGTGATCAGATTTACAACCCGGCGCTTGTGCACTGGAGATTGTCCATGGAGACCTTGAAGGTCTCCCAAACGGGCAACTGATCCCCGTTGGACCCTTATGGTGAGCTTTTGAATGCACATGTTCCCGTGGGTTCTCCTATCTCTAATACGACTCCATCACAGTGTTGTCAGACGGATCGTTGGTTTATTTTTCGTTGATTTCATCTCGTTGCCTCCTTGATGGGAAAGGAGGGCGAGGAGTTGCATGGGCTCCGACGCCTCATTACAGCTATTAGTGAGGTCCAGAAGGGTGACTAAAGGGAGAGAATAAGAAGACAACGTCCAGGACACCATAATTGTACTGGGACAAGTTATTGGGTAAGCCCCCCGCAATCCCGATATTATTGTTTGGACTAATACTAAAAACGCACTCATTATTGAAGGATATGCCGAATACCTTGCTTGTCGACCCCACCTCATGTACTTTTGTTGTCCTTTTGGTGATATGGAGACGGAGATGGAGGATCCCGTCGAACATATACGGACTTGTGGACGGGGGCAAATGTGATTCATGTGAACGGAGCGAAGTATCACATGGCCTTGAGCAGCGATTACTGTGTGCTACGGTCTGGAAGGCCCCTATATATGCCGTTACCTCACAGAATAAGACTTGGACTTGGTTATTCCCCTCATATTGGTGGCTAAACCACCGTGCCCTCGGACGCCGTGATTTGCCATCTATTTCACTCATCGCAAGCATCAGGTTCGTTGTGCCCGTTAATGCGGTGGGACTCAGAGGACGCATTCTTTGTAGTCCCTCCTATTATTTCGGAAATGCTCACGAAGTAAAGGCTTCGCTGTGTTGAGACGCATTTGACCTCTCCGACGTGACGTGTTGTGTTGTGTTGTTCTCGTTACCTAGGTACCCCTGGTCGGCTGCTACGAACGCTACCCCAGGTGCAAAATCTCCTTGCAAGATACTGTAATTGAGATGGACATTATTCAAGAACTACTGGCAATAAGACCGAGGTCGTATCACGGCCCTCGAACATCCGACCGTCTAGTTCCAGCTTCGGGCAAGTCAACAAGTGGTCACATGGCAGTCTAAATGCTTACGTTCCTATTCAGATTGCCCGATGCTCTCTAACTTCTGATCTTTCCAACCCAGCTGTCATTCGACTCCCTTCCAATACAAGTTTGGAGAAGTCATCGGCCAGGGGCACGTCGACGCAAAGCCGTGTTCAGAGGCTGCCACACATGTTTGTATGGAACACAACTGCCCCAACGTGCCCATACTTCAGCCTGTTGGCCTTGGACATCCTGGGAGGGTATTCAGTTTGTAAAACTGCAGTAGTCCAATCGACCACGGGTTAATTGAGTATTTAGTTGCCTACAGTCGAGCGCCGACCGTTGTATAGTCGCACGCTGCAGCCTGTTCGCCACGCCGTTGTATGGATGACCGGCCTCCCTCTCGGCCCGCACATTTCACATCAGCCATCCCATATTGCCGACCTCAAGTCCTAGGATCTACCGGCGACGGCGAGATACTATCCGAGACATAGGTGGAACTTCTTTACGACTCCAGGCAGCATGTCAACCTCTTCCCTGATCCCCCTCGAATCATGCTTGGCCTTGCAAGGCCTGCTCCCTCCAAGACTTGTTCCTGGGAACCGGATGAGGATGGCCGCTTGAACTCGAAATAGCCCTCTGACTCTTCTCATTCCCTCACTAAGGAACACCGAGGTCGCGACCGGGATACCTCGAGATCGTGCATACATCTACGTGAGCAATGCGCCTTACACCTCATTAATTGCCGTGACACGTCTCCGACATCAATCTTACTCGATCTACTACCAAAGCTATGGCCAAAAGCAACTGACAGTCCTAGCAGGAATGGGTGCTATCCTCCCAAGTTTACAGAGTCCCTGCTCCGTGAAAATTCGCCTGTCTTTGTGGGCAATAATTGGCACACTACGGGTATAATTGGACTCGTGTGAACATGTTCGCGACCGTTTCGACGTCTGGGGGGCATTTGGGGGAGCAGTGCAGCGCTGGTCGAGTCGCTCGAGCGAATTCGGTCCAGGGGGTGTCGTTTTCGAGGTGTTGTTGAAGTGATTTCTTTGGCTGCAAGGCTCCCGGGCGTTTTGTTGTCGAGCAACCGACCGAGAAAAGGGCGAAACTGAGCCTGGAAAGGCTTGAGGGTTCGTACGTATGATCGCAATGTATACTCACCTGCTGTCCATGAAGGGGTTGCCTCATCTGCCCATGCGTAACAGCCTCGAAGTAGGCAAGGCCAAGAAAAACCCGTATGGTCGTCTATGCATAGATGGAAGGAGGGAAGGAAGGCAGAGTGGCGAAATCGGCGGAGTTAATTCTGGCCCGTTCGTCACAGTGGCATTTAAGAGAGGCAGGCACACCACTGATGATACTATCGAGATTAAACTCAGCTCTGGCCCCTTACCTGCGGTGATGGCATGTGAACAATCGGCCGATGGCGGATCGGATGGGATTCGCATTTGCCGGAGATTGATAGGCTACGTGATTGTGTAAATTCGTCGTGTTCTACTTGGACAGGTCTCCTATCTGGGGTCGACCTCGAGATATAAATGCCGATTCTAGCAATCAACTTATGACGTCCAGTCACATGATGAGGCCCAAGTACACATCTTTCCTCAATTTCGAAAAGTTTGGAGATGAAGTCATCAGTGGTTGTAGCTGCCTTGGGTACTCAGTCATCTAGGCAGGTAGTAACCAGGTCTGAAATCACCCAGCAGATGCAAATTTCCCAACTGTGATTACCTAGGTACCTGGGTACCCAAACAGCCCTCGCCAGCCCTACAAGCTTATTACATTCATCACTCAACTCGTACCCAATGTCTGTCGTTGCAGCGTCCGGTGAGATGGCTGCGAACCTCCTCGCAAGATCAGTGCCATCATGCCCTTGCCAGCAGTTTCGTCATGGTCGATGGGCCAGAAGGTTTGCCCTTTGGAGGAGAGAGACATGTACACTGGTACCTTTGCGGACGGACAGTCCATAATTCATTCAGTTTACCTACCTACCTAGGTAGGTGCTTCTGGATTCTCACCAAAATTACCCTTCCTCAACTCCTTCTCGCCATCTACACACTGCTCCTCGACTCGACTCCTTCTCGCCGTCTGCACACTGCTCCTTAATCGACAATCACGCAAGCCTAGCCCGACAAAACTGGCACGGCCACCTTTTCCGTCGTTTCCATCTATCCTGGGTGCCCTCTCTTGTTCGATTCTCTCTTGCTATTGGTCGTATGCCTTGTCCTGCAAAATGCGACTTCCCCTTGCCCACGCCACCCGTTGCAGGCATGGCCCATTACCAGCCTGGAAAATATCGCATCGGCCTCTCAGACCCGCAGTGGCAGCATGGTACGTTGTGAGCGATGCTCATTGCATGTATTTGGTGGTCGTTGATGCTAATAACCGGCAGTTCCCAACCCCCAGGACATCGAGGAACTCCCAACGAAGCAGCTAGCATATCCTCACAACATCCTTGCCCTTGTTTCCCCCTCAAAATACTTTCCACCGGGAAATGGCAGTTCTTGCTCGGAACTTGGTTCATCACATGCGTGTCTGCAAGCGGCTCAGGGGACCATTTCTCCAACAATTACTCCATCGACTTAGACCCCTTACATGCGGGCGATCTTCCACCGATATTCATACACCGACAAAACATTTCGCTCAGGCTACTGAGACTCTTGGAGGAAGGGTTGCCATACAGTATATGTGTCAATCCATGAGCTGGGCTGATAAGATCATCCTACCGATGGCCCCGTCACGCATCACTGCTATCATTGGGGTTATTACTGTCCCTCGTGGCTTAGAGTTGTTGTTGGGAGAGCGAGGGAAACACATGCTGCCACTGAGACCGGTTTGGCGTCAGACATGAAGCATGCGAGCTTCAGAATGGTCAAGAACTTGTGCGGATGATGGTCACAAGACCTATCAGAGTTCCTCTCCTCCAGGGGGGCAAAGCAAAAGCCAAAGACACTGATGCAACCACGAAACCACTCGATGCTGGGAAGCAGTACTTGCACCTCACGGTTAGTACATTGAACTCTCTTATAGCACTCAATCTCACACGTTTATTAGACTCGTCTGTCCGGAGCCATGTCTTTGGCAAGGATGTTCAACAAGATCCAGAGAGGCCTCACCCAACTGGCACGCAAGAACCCAACAGCCCTTCGCTCATTTTTCTTCGACATGCCCACTCACAAGTCTCGATCTCACTGTCGACCTTCGTAGCTATCTTGAAAGGACAAAGCTATATGCAGTCGACATGCTCGGCGTCGTTCTTCGGATCCGCCTTTTCGTTTATTTCGAGATCGCTACCTACTCTCCAACTCTCATGTTTCCCAAGCTTGGCAAACCGGTTGCCGACTGCGCCTTTCCGTTTTCTACAGCTGGCGCGCTTCTCCTACTTTCTATTGCCATCTCGAACTTCATCACGACCCGATTGACTTTACGTGGAACGTGACAGAAATGGAACTGGGACCTTGACCATCTCGATGCTGCTTTTTCGTTGTTGCTGTACACAAGGTATTTTGACGAGAGCCTGAGATAGAATGGTACAAGTGGTTGAGATGCAGGCTGAGCTTTCAGATTCCACGGGGACGCGGCGTTGGCTCAATCGCAATGGCCAAAAAGTGTTGCCCCCGGCTTCTGGGCCACCATAAGCCATCTCTATGCTGTACAAATCATTCTTCTCAAGTGATCCGATTCTACAGGTGACGAACCTCAACGTAAAGCGCCATCGAGACGTCAACGGGTATCTGACCCCAAATCCAGTCCAGCCACAGGTCGATTGATGTGACAGAAGTCTATCAACACACCCAGAAGAGATTATTACCAAGATGAAGAGGATCCGGGCCATCCAGATATGATTCTGGCAATTGAATCGTATAGCGACTTGAAGATGTTCAGCCAACATATATTTCCCGTCTTCATTTGGCCTGTAGCTAATAGCAAGGACAGGCCAAATTGCGAGCGGAGCAGACGTACGACCCGCGACGACACACAGGACCAGGACCGAAGAGCCCATGTCAAAGACAACTCCCGCTCAGAAGGGAAATGCTACTTGGATTCCGAGCTCAAGTTTACGCACAAGATTTCCACGGACAGACTCCGTTTCACTACACTTACAAGAATCGACACGCCTCGGTTGTGCGAACCGTCCTACAAAATGGCACAGAAATCAGCCTAGGGGATATTGACAGGGAGCGCCCATCTATCATGCAGCAACGCATAGCTAGTGTACCGCGATGCCTTCATTGATCGATGCTGGGGCGGAGATTGATGTTGCGGACAAGTCAGGAAACTCCCCTGCTCAGGGCTGTATACAAGCTTACGATGGTCACGAAACGATGGTCGAGCAAGTGTGGACAAATGCGAAGAGGGGAGCACGCAACCATGATGGCAGAAGTCTTTGCATCTGGCAGCAATGGTGGAGGTAGACAAGTTCACAAGAAGGGAAAAGACTATAAAAGCGGTTGTCAAACGGAAAGCCGACAAAAAGGGGAGACAGCCTGAATATGACGCTGCTACACCTGTTTTAGGGGGGCACTAGGCAATTTTACAGTGCCTTCTGGGCGAGGGCTTTGTCATTGACGTGGCAGATGGTGAACACAGGACGCCGCTGCACTTGGCCGCCAAGAAGGGACGCTTGGCTGGTTTGACTTGCTGAGGCTGAGGTTGAGGAGTCACACCCACGGCACTGAGCGGCCGAGGATGGGCTGTAGGACTAGTTTTGTAGTTATTGCTCCTATGATAGCCATTTTCACCTCAACGTACAGCCGCATACTGTAACCATCCACATCGAGATGAAGTCGCGCTCGCCCACACACTAGTTCTCACGAAACGCCCAGAGGCTTTGGCACTGATGAGCACCCGGGGCAGTGTATGGACCTCATCGATGGCAAGCGCGTCAAGTCCTCCGGTGCATATACAGAGGCGTGAGAAACCTTGGTGCTGGATGTCGATGCTCGTTCATGGTGAGCGCCAAGAAGAAACTGCGCGAGTGTGGACACCGTGAAGGCCGTGTTGTGGCAGAAGCATGTGTCGTGTGCCGTGGGAATGATGTCGCCAGTCATCAAAATGGCATCAGTATAGGCTGTAACAAATGCTTGAAGTTGACGGTAGAGAAGGCCTTGATATCTGTAGATAGCAGTACAGGTTGCAGACAGTGCCAACCAAAGAATTGAAGCAGACAAACTTGTTAGATAGTTAGCCTTTGGGCCAATATCCCCAAGAGACCGCGAACAAATTTCACGGCTGGCATCTGGGGCGACAACTAATTTAGATAGTCAGCCTCAAAATCCACGAGCAGCCTGACCTCAATGTCCTGCCTCTATGTTGCAGGCAGGATTATCACTGCGTCCGCAGGACTTGAGCCTTATCGAACCACGGCCACTCACCTTGCACAAGTCCTATCCTGGACACGGTTCTGTCCCAAGGCGGATAGGAAGGCTTCAGCGCGGTAAGGAATTGCGTTGTAGTTGGCTGAGTTCTAGTCGAGGGCGTAGAATACATGTAGGCCGTTGTCCAAACACAGGGTGGGACTCGTACGAGTCATTCCTAGGAAACGTCCGCCGTTCGCTATTCGGGGCAACCTGAATGTGCTGACGACGTACATCATGACAGCGATGATGCGGTATCGTTATCCCCTTTGCCAACCTTGCTTGGTAACGTCTTTGGCAACTATTACATCTCCAACTGGATAAAGAGCGCGCCATTCTCCTTTCCTCAAAGTGCTAGGACATTTGAATCGAGATGAAATCTAAGAGCCTCCCACAATAGCCAACGACCATTCGTACATCCGTGGGCTCGGAGTTTCTCTCACGTAGCACAGGTGTGTTGGCTGCTTCATGAGATAGAATCAAGCCGAAGAGATGCATCGCACATCATTCCAATCGTTGCTGATGATCCTCGAAAGGTGTCCAATAAGCCAGTCGATACCTGCATTCAAGACTCTGGAAGACTGCAGAACCTAATGGTGGGCTGAAGAGAAAACCCAGGGAGGCGCAGAATGTGATACAGACTCTTTTTGATTCCATAGACGCAACAATTAAGAATCTGTATCCTCATCCTCGAGAGCAGCAAAAAATGCTCGGCGCAAAAAGTCGTCCAAGCTCAACCATCAAGACCTGATCGATGCTCACGAACAGGTTATTGGACGCCTGAAGGAGGAGTATTCTGAAGTTGACAAGGGCCTGCAGGAGTTGCAGGGTCTGGCCAAGTCTTGACGTGGTTAATGTGTGTTGAGAAATCGGGTAATGTGCTTCCCAAGGAGGTACGATGCCCCGGCGATGGCGATAGCTGCTGGCGTGGCTAAAAATAGCAATGTCAGACTATCCTTTGGCATTTCCCAATAACAAATATACTGCGTGACCGAGTATATATAAGCCGGTGAATCCTTGTCACGTGGAGTTGCTTCGACGTCGTTGATCTGCTCGCTTGATGAGGCGTTGGTCTTGAGTCGGTCCACCTCCGCATTGTAGGCGAGACCCTCGCGCAGTTTCCTTGTGATTAGGTCGCTGCGGGCCGGATCCTCAGCGAGGAAAGCCTTGACGCGTTCTTCGAGGTCGATTCCCCGGTAGCACTTCCAGTTGATATAGCGGAAGGCGAACCAGTCTATATCCGTCCAGTTTTCCAAGGCATTGGCGACAAGAAACCCGCTGTCCGCTTTGGCCTCTGCCCACTCGTCTGACAGCAGCGCATTCCCATACATCTCGCGTTCACGGGTCCTCACAATGGCCAGGAACTGGTTGAAGCGCTTCAGATACTGCTGGTACATGAAACTGTAAGCCAGCTTGGTGGTGTCTGGGTTTCCGAGCCACAACGGAGGCTTGAAGAACTGACGAGGCACCACACGACTCCATTCCCAGTCCAAGAGAGAAATGACATCCATATCCTCATTCACCATCAAGTTGAATGGCTCCAAATCACCATGCACCAGGACAAAAGGTCCTTGATCGAGATTGCGATCAATCCATCTCTCGGCATACTGGCGAAAAAGATGAAGGTGATACAAAGAATCCTCGCCTTGGCCTTTCTCAAAAACACTACCTCGACCTTCCACAAATGCATTATCGGCAATGTCCAGTAGCATCGCTGTGTAGTCGTTGGCAGATGTCAAAAGACCGCGGTCGTCATGATAAGACGCTTGAATCTTTGACGGTTGCAGCCCCTCGAGCTCTTGCATGTTGATATCAATCGTGATAGTCGTCTGGTTGACTTGGAAGCCATCCGGGCCGCATGTGAGGCATCCGATCGATGGAAACTCCAGCCTCCTTAGCTGGATATATATGTCGGCAAGTGAAGAGTACAGACGCGTCCGCTGTTCATCTGAAAGTGCCGTCAGTCGAGAAGATGAGAGCTTCTGGCCATCGACGTATTCGAGGATAACGAAGGAGGACAGCGGCTTTGGGCTGTCGTCGAGGGCGTACGCATGTATCTTCGGGATCGGAATGGTTGTGCGCTCAGCGACCAGCCTGCAGCCAAACACGGCCCGTCAGCAATTCGTCACACTGTCGACAAGGGGGCTGTGGCGTACTTCATGGCAGCAATCTCGCTCTCGAGCTTGCGCCTTCGCCCAAAAGCTAGGCATGGAGCCAAAGGAATACGTACTACCCATCTGTCTGCACCAGATTCGACCGAACAGAATTGCACAAAGTAGCAGATATTGTAGCTTCCACGAACTGGTGGCTTGAAAAATGTACAGGGATCACCATCATGGTATGATGATGCCAGGCGGCAGACGTCATCGTCGTGAATGGATGCGATGAACCGGTCGCGTTCGTGGTGGATGCGGGATTGCACGACGAGATCATTGAGTTGTTGTTCAGCTTGGGGGGATGAAATGTTTTGCTTCGGTTCGCGGAAAGAGAGCAACCGAGGCTCAAAGTCCTGGAAGGAGCTACAGAAGCAAGAGTCAGTTGACCGGCACATATTTGGAGGCAGGAGCGGATGCCTATTCCGTAGTCCGTACCAATGGAGTGTCTCGACCACTTCCCGTCTGGGAGCCTGTTGGCTGAGATTTCGGGCAGACATGGTCGTTGGCAAGTGCCCACGAATGGCCACGCAAGAATTGGGTTAAATCGTGAGTAACAGAACGGAGGCCTGACATTTTCTGGGAGGTTTGGTGTCAGCGCTGTTCAGTAATTGATCCAAGGCCATCGTAGTCAGGAAGGGAAGGCGGTGAATCCGGGCGGTGAACCCGCCTGCATAAGGACAGTTATCATGCAGCAGGTGCGTCAGGCAAATGGAATCGTGGCGAGTGATTTGTGGCTGCTTGTCGCTCACTAAAGAGGGAACCACCCATTAAAGCCCACTACAGCTTTGATCGAAGCTTCAATCCTGGAGTAAAAATTACTACGCCATGTAATATCTCATGGCTCCTGTAGCTGTCAATCAAATCAACGGCCGTAGCAACTTCGAGGATAAAACAGCTAGGCTTTCAAACATGACACGGATGCTTTAGGAGGTATGGCAGAAGGGCACGTTACCAAGTCCCAGAAGGAGAAAGAAGTGGGCGAGCAGAGCCATTGCGCTGCCTTATCTCTGCGACACCGAATGAAGATGGTGGGAGCCATTCGCGCGGGGGCGGGGGCGGGGGAGGGGTGAGGGGGAGGGGCAATTGCGTGCGGGTTCCTGGATCTGCTCTAGGATAGGGTGCATCTCAAATTCGGGTCCCTCCGAGGCATGGCGACATACCTATTCCTGTTAAGGGATATGGCTGTTTAAACACACAATTTGACAACCCTTGCCAGGAAATGGCCAGTTCCCACCTTTCAACTGGTTGCAAGTCGAGAGTGCAAGTACGAGACGGAATCCTTGGCCAACGAAATGATTCAACATAGACGTCTCGAACAAGGCAAAGGCGCCAAAGGGAGGGCTGTCACAAGAACCCACTGGATCTCGAGTCCAGATGTGAATGGGGTACCAGGATAGTTGTCTCATGGAGATGTCTGTATTTTGTCTACCATACGGTGTCGACGCGAGCGGGAGGACTCTGCGGTGATGTTCGGCACAAAGAGTGATCAGTACATGGTCGGCGAAGCGTTTGGTCCGCACAACAACGCAAATTACGCACTTATACCAGCACATCACGAGTCAGAAATGGATATTACGAGACATCTCGATCACATTCAGCCCTGTTCTAGGCCAACCGTCTCCCACAACCTCACAGGATTCCCGCCTTGACGTCTCGCTTGCATAAGGTTTCATTCGTGCTCCCAGACAACTTCCAAGCCTCTCGACCTCGACCTCTGCACCACCAAGCACCAATAACCCCTGCAAACCCCCACAGACATGTCATAAATATCAATCTCGGCAGCATACATGACGAACTTTCGCCCTGGTGGCAATCCACCTAACCACCCGTCCATCTTGCCATGAACTTTCCTCCAATCCTCCTTCAACGTCGACACTTGATGAGTCCCTGATCCCGCTCACACAGAGTAGTCGGTACCAGTCCATCAAGCATTGGCATATGTATAGTTGTTCGATTGGTAGGAGTATAACTATTCGATTCGAAGCCGATCGGCCGTATCCCCGGGGGGGGGAACTGAGAAGGACATCATTCTCGTGTAACACGCGTTTAGGTACGAGGGTCGAGGACATAAGTCGGAGGTGTGACAATGTGTGGAGGGCGTTTAGCGTCGAGGGATGGTCGTACGTGAATGCGGGCGTCGATTTTGAACGTTTACTGTAGCTTTCGGGAGGTTCAAGGTCACGGCGTGGACATGAGGGCGTCGTACACGGTCTAGCTCTCAAGGTCAGTTCGACTGAATTGAACTATGATGCTAACGCTGGCTACAGGTTTTTCTGCACCAGCGTGACCACATGCATAGGTGGAGTGCTTCCGCTTACTTTTCTTGTGAGACGAAAGGTTGATTCGAAACTTCACTTGCTCTTACAAGCCACGATGGGCCACATTATTCTTCACGGTAGTACACAACAGGATGACTCGTTTCCACTAGAAACGACAACATCATGGCATCACTTGATACAAGAATCCAGAATAATTAAGAGGCAGGCGCCTTGACAATGTTTCACGGATTGTTCTTTCGAGTTGTTGGGTGTCCGGATATATGCGGAGGCTTCGCGGGGTCGCAAGCATAGGGACGGCGGGGCAAGGGGCACGATCAAACGAGGTCGCAGGCACGGCATATTGGAATCGAGTGGACGAGGCAAGTTTTGTTCCAGTTGCATGTACGGGGCGAAGGGCCAACGAGGACGAAGGTAGACGGCGGCGAGGACCATGCACGGAGGATAGAGCAGTGTCAACGAAGAGAAACCAGGACAAAATAGGGCTGATCTTGGTGGCGTTGGCGTTGTCAAGCATAGGCAGGCTTGGAAGAGCTGTGCAACCGGAAAGCCGTTGGAGGTGATACCAGTATTGGAGGTGAACATGGTAATTAGATCAACAGGACACAAGATGAGATGGACGAGGGATTTGTTGCAGGAGTACCGATATCAGTAAGTTGAGAAGGAATCATACGACATGCTCCCATAGTCGAACTTCAGGTGCGGACGGAAGGTGCGAACGGAGACATTCGCGACGCGAAGTGCGGGGTAACGGACAGAAGGCGGGAGCCGCATTTTGGCATCATGATTACATGCATTTTCATCATCACAATCTGCAGATTTACCACTGACAATCAGGCGTGGGTTGATAATTCGCCATCAACCCTGACAACCTGACACTTTCTGTGCCGCATTCTCATGCAGCCTTATCGGGCATTCCACTTGTGATACTGGCACCGGACGTACATACGCACCACAATACTTGTACGTGCCACGGTTTGCAGCTCGCTGCCAACGGCGATGCCATGGAATTCTACGTTAGAAGCCGTCGGCAGCCTTACAAGGCGCTGTCAAGTCTAATTTAGGTAATCCTAGAATTACTCGGAAACTCTCATTCTGTCCCGGGCCACGGCAATTCCCTTTGAGGTTGTTCCCACGGCAGAGCACAAAGACCAAACGTGTAGAAATGCCATGGCGTAGGGCCGCGGAGAAGCCCATGACAAACAATGCAAGTGTCTGACTCGCAAACCAGCAGCTCTCCCTTCGGAGGAATGGCATTTCTACTTTGGGCAGCTGGCCGCGGCACAAATCACACACACAACGTACGAGTCATTCATTCCATTGCAAATGTGACGGGATGTTTGGGGTATGGTCGCCACGGCATGCCTGTTCTTCGGGTAGCTCTGTTGGCTGTCTCGACCTGGGAGAATGCTGCCAACTCGCGAGGAATGTCAAAAAGTCTGATGCGACCGGTCTGCACGATAAGAGATCGGTCAAGACGATAAGGACACAGCAATGCAAATTTCAGGGAATATCCACGTCAAGAGAGGATGATTGTGAAGATGCATTGCATTGGATGAAACGTCGGCAAAAAGGAGAGGTAAATGTGGAAGAAGAAAATGCGATGTTGGGAGTGAGGGAAGACGGACTTGTGATGAAGTGATGAAGGCCTCGCAATCGCAGTGTTGTGTTGTGTTGCAGTGCAGCGGCCATGGAGAATTACGGGACGGAAGACAGCAAGACAGCAAATGTTGAATTCGACCAATGAGCATTGCTCGGAGAATCCATTTTCTGATTTGGGTGGATCCCCAAAATCCAATCCTTGGTTGAAGTGGATCCACGCCGGGGACTCGACTGGGGATCACTTCTCTTCTCGGTCGTGATCAGCGCTGCAACTCGATGGAGCACAAATCCCACGAAATGCCATATCATCCAATAGAGAAAACTCGGAACAATGTCGTTGAGATAACTCGACGTCGTGATTGGATTCTGGCGGTCCATGTCCGATTCTGGAAGAAATGAGGCCCGCGAGCTCTTTGCACTGCCTCAATCCCCGCCTCCACTTTCTCATCATAGTGGGTCTCACGAAGTGAAGGTATCCACCAAAATCGCAAAATGCTTTCGTCGGTCACTGTAAATCCAGATTGGCACACAGTAATAATAGATTCAAACACACAATGTTGAATTGGCACATGCAATCTCTCCCTGGTCACATTCATCACGTCTCATCACAATCACAATCACAATCACGTCACATCACATCACATCATACAGTATCCCATCACGCAAGCGGCGCAGGCCATTCCCAACGTAATCACATTGTCAGTACTGGGGGGCCTCTCAAGTTCGGCCTTCGTCTTGACTCCCAAGACCGAGTTAGAGGCCCCCCCAAGTAAGACGAAGAACTTGAGAGGCCCCCCAAGTAGTGACAATCACTGCAACTTGCAATTTGGTCGGCAAACGCGCATTCCATCAGACCGAGTGAGACATGCTGGCAGCTGGCACATCGCAGTCAGTCCGGGTGCATCAAACAGGGAACCCGTTTCAAGCCCCCGAGTGTTAGGTCCATCGTAACCCGACCCTGAAGCAAAGTGAAATCGTTGCATGGTACTTTACTCACGGAATGGTTTATTAGAGAAGGCCCGAAGAGAGCGGCCGGATAGCCTCTTGGAGACATGCCATCCTTGCGTACCAATGCAGCCAGGACCGGTGAGCTGCGGGCCAACTCGTGGACAACGATGTGTTTGTATCATCACCCACAGAGTTTGTACGGGATTTACGAATACCTGGACCCTACGAACATGATTCACGCCAAATCTCTTTGACAGCTTTTACTTTTACCCCGACTTGATCAAGATCCGGGGTAAATCCCCAAGTCAAGCTTGAAGCCCAAGATTAAACTTAATGTAGACTGATCTCCGAACGGGTCGGCCCGTGGATCTGACTACGGAGCTTGAGCTTGACTTTCGTAGTGTATCCGCATAACCTCAAACGTCGGTGGTTAGACGAGCACAAGCACGAGGGCGAGTTGCCCAACTGGGCTGTGCCGAGTTGAAGCATCGGGAAGAGGGAGGACTCTCGGTATGTGGGAGAGAGGGAGGCCGTCCTCGCTGTCCGGAGAGATGGGAGGCCGTGCCTTGTCGGAGGATATGCTACGCAAACAACGAGAATATCCAACCGGTGAAACGACTTTGGGAAGAAAGTGGATGCTTGAAGCGGATTGTCTGGGTCACATTGGACTCTCCATGCACAGTAATTCCTGAGCCCGGCCTCCCACCCACCCGCTCGACACGGGCAATTCGCCGGGAGGCCAATCTTGGCCACGGATGAAACAATACGGCTATCGGGCACCGACATGCGAGTTGGCAAAGGCCAAAGGGGCCAGAGGAGTATTGCCGTTTCCGCCGACAGAGCCTGGGGGGCCGACCGTCGGGCGGTAGTCGGGGGCCCGAGGAAGGGGGACGCACTGCATGTAAGACTCGTACAACGGGAAGACGATTAACCCGACGGATAACGAGAAGTACGTTGGGAAACGCGTGTTCTACGCATGCCAGGCCCGGGAAACAGCGGCTTTGAGATACTCGACGACGAAACTCGGTGGCAGTGAGGCGGGTGATTGGACCACGTCTCAGTTGAAAGTGCAGTAAGCCGCATAGCGCCGCATAGCGAAACCCAGGCCCAAGAAGATATTCCGACCAGTAACGGATACTTAGGAGGGGCCTCTCGAGTTCGGCCTCCCTCTGGGCTGCGAAACTTGAGAGGCCCCCCAAGCAGTCGACTATCTTGCCGGATAGTTGATGACCCGACTGCAGTTACATAATTTGGTGATTGGTCAATATGAGTTGAATGTGAAGTAAGCTGCATAGGCTATTCCAAGCACCTCGAGAGAAACCAAAGGGAATCGGCCATGTAGTCCAGTTTATACCGACAATGGCCTCTCAATACTGTTCTGTTTCAGTGGAATGACAAAGTACTTGGGGGCCCTCAGCATCGAAGGCCGATTTTGAGGCCCCCCAAAGTAAAGCTGCAGGAATGATGAAATTGGCCCATACACATACCGCGATCATGTCTTCAGCCGGCGGGCGATTACGGAGAGACATCAAGCCATGAGCTTCGCTATTGGGTCGTCAGCTCCGTTATCTGAAACGTGTCTCGCGAAATCACGCGTGACGGCAAAGGAGCTTCAACAGCTCGTCGGCTGAAGTTGGAACTTGGCATTGGCTGTACGGTTAAGTTGGCCTGTGCCGGTGAGATACAGGCTATGGCAATGTTCCGGATAGGCTGAGTGCGAGGCATTGCGTTGGCCACCGGCTATCAGACTCAGGCTATCCGGGTCTTTGCAAGGCTATTCACGGGTAAATTGCTCAGCCGCGAACGTCACGGCCAGTTTCCGGTGACAGTGCCGCAGATTATTGGTCTTGCACGCCAACAGTCTCGGGTAAGCACGGTTATGCATTCAACACTTGTCATTGTTACACCCGGACAACAAGATGCTGAGGAGCAGTAGGAAATGAGGCCTTCATGGAGGCGCATACTGCACATTTCCATGAAAGAGAAGTCCACCATTAGCTCTCTAGCGAGTTGTTGACATAGTCTCTGTCGTTGCAACATCGGTGTCCATGAGATGGATAGAAACGGATCAGTGTTGACCGGTCGAGAATATTCACGACGGATGATTGGCTGCGGAAGAAGCAATCTTGGTTTGTGATGGCAATAGAACTCGGTCGCAGGAACAACACGAGTACGAACGAGCGAGGGCCTCAACCGGACATCACATCGCAACTCGGGTACTGTACCAGGACGAATCCCACCTTCCCTTCTGGACAATGTGCATTTCCCAATGTGTCCTGCACTAAAGTGTCAGAGTTGCAAGGTCTCGATCTTTGCGTTGCTTCTCCAAGTCAGAGATCGATCAGGAGCTGTCGACGGGATCGATGAGTGATCACGAGCGTCAGAAGTGCATCCCGTGGGGAGGGTGGCAACGAATGAGACCGCAGGTATTGAGCCCGAGATGACGACCTTCAGCTGTCCTCAACTGACCACTTTCCAACACGTCAAGTGAACGCCCAAGTTTGTTGTTGGGACTGTTGGGAATCCGCCTCAATGTCAAAATCCGGTGAATCCCAGGAAGCTCATTGGCTTATTGCGGTCAACTTTGGGCACTGAATCCTCCAAGCGAGACTGAGGCGCCATTGCATGATGGGGGCAATAGGAATTGCATATTCCAAGGAGCTTCCTGATCACGAGTGGCCTCCATTTGCGCAAGACTGACGTGCTGTTGACGGTACATCATCAGCAAGTTGGCTGAAGAAGGGGAAGGGAGTTGCTTGGCATTCAAAACTTGGTGAAATCAAGGGATTTGATTCGCTGTGTTTCTCGTCATCGATCCCACATCTGCATGTAAGACTGTGATTCTCACTTGCATGCGGCGTGGGTTGATTCTGGGCACATTGTGTATGTGTGTGATGGGTGGTTGGTGGCTATGCTGGCCTCAGGAGCTGCACATTTACGCAATCCATCACGAACTAAAAAGTCGGAGTTGCAACAGACCTCGTGAAAGAAGCCAGCTCTTCGAAGTGCTCCAAGAGTCAGACCAAGTTCAGGCATTGTGTTTTGGTCGATCCGCTTACGCGTCTTGCACATTTGGCTCTTGTGTGTCTCCGCACTTGAGCAAGTTGTGACAACTCTTGAGCGAATGTGCAGGCTCGGGGTGATTATTCCTCCGAGCTTTGAGGCCTTCAGCAGTAACGCTGAAATTGCAAGACCGGTGTAGTTAAGGAAGCGATTTGACTGGCTGTCGGTCCCGCGAAGGAGTGAGAGGGGGGGCCTCATCTGCACATGTTCGGCCTCTGGCGGCAGAGAGGAATGTTCGGGGAGATGCTGTCATGTTACTGGAGGATTACTCTCCGAGAGGCCGTCAGAATCGGTTGTCCACGGCCATCTATTCCTCCGCCTCCGTCAAGTGATGGCATCACCTCTGCACTTTGATGCTCGACCAAGCCACGATGCAGCTCTCGGTGACAGACGAGACATTCACTGCAGCCTTCTTGCACATTGAGGTTGAAATATCCACCCCGAAAATCTTCGGAAAACCCGAATGCTTTCGGGCTGCACTTTTCGTTGTCAGCTGGTGAGTGTCTTCAAAGACAGATGTCGAGATGTCGTCCGACTTGAAGAAGCACGAGGCTTTCGACCCGAATTGGGAGATCTGCTAGAGCTCGGGAGCTAGATCAAGAAATGGCCCGAGCCGATGCGGGGGATCGTCAATGACCTCGTCCTTGTCAATTTGTTTAGCTGGGCTGGAGGCCAAGCATCTCTCATTGGGTGACGGAGTACAGTAGGGCAGAGAGGGCTGAAATGGGGGCCGATGGCCATGGCACACGTGTATCCTGGAGATCGCGAATACGTAATGGTGTGCGACTGGTAGAGCTGGTGGTGTGTTGCATCCCGTAGTTTGTGATGGTCCCCGAGGTTGCTTGTCGAATCCCGCATCGAATTGAGAATCGGATATTGATGTCCCCGATCGTGGCAGGAACTTCATCGGGCCGGCGACTGTTGCCAAATTTGGCCATCAGATATGCCTTTCCTCTTGGTAGCGACACAGCTGGGCACATGTAGAATAGCGGTTGACCCCAGGCCAGGCTTGCGTACACAAGTGTTGATAGAGAGAGAGAAGTCTGCGACCCAACGAGATCCTGCCAGCCAGCGCAAGACAGAACATCAAGGTTTGCTACCGAGGCGACATTACACCTTGGGCAGGTACCTACAGTAGTACCTACCTCAATTGGATAGGTAGGTAGGTAGGTAGATCAGGACCGACAAAAACGATTCCACTTTCCCTTAAATTTTAAATTTACTGGCTGCCGCGAGCTGCTTCATTCCAGCCTTACATATGGTGTACCCATTGTCGCAGCTCTTGCAACAGCTCTCACAGCAGCCTTGCGCGCGTCGCAGCCTTCAGGGCAGTCCTTAATTACCTATTGCAGTAATTTAATCACATAGTAGCTCTTCATATATTCTATAGTAGGTTTTGTAATAAAATTCTGACATTTTGAAAAGGAGAACCGTTTTTGCGCAAATGTCGAGCCTGATCTAATGTGCTACTATACAAACCTGCAAAAGGCCAGTTTATATGATTCCCCGTCGTCGCAATGCAACAGAGTCTCTGCAGCACAACCGCACAATAAATACATTGTCAGCATGGCTGTCAGTCTTCATACTCAATCCCAATTAACCAAGCATCTTCAGCAATGTGCCACCGCGGGAACGCAAGTGCTCACGTCTTCTATTTTCTAGGCTGACGAGTACCAGTAACAGATGCCATCCCGGCGCGTGGCCCCTGGTTTCGATTCTCACATCTCCGTCACATCTTCCAATCAACATTACACAGGTATTTGGAGCCACATGGACCGCCTTCTCCACGACCCTTACGCTCTTCCATAGCCTGCTCACTCTTTCTCTTCGCTATGATCCATGACGCTTGCATCATGTTCAATTCACAACTCGTGGGCCACAAGTACGAGACGACGGACAGCGGCGGCTTCGTCAAGATCCCCACGGATGAAGAATTAAACATGATGAAAGCGTCATGGATCATGGCGAAGAGAAAGCGTGAGTGGGCTATGGAAGAGCGTAAGGGTCGTGAAGCTGCGAGCAGAGCAAGAAGGAAGGGCGGACTGAAAGAACACCTCCCTCCGACGTCGGTTCAAGGCCTGTACGGGCTGGCGCACGACGGTCCTCAATGACATCAGTGCAACAAACCGTTCCGATCCTCAGCTATGCGACACAGTACCATCCACCGTGTGCAGCAGTTTCTCAACCAGGTGGCTGGCTTGAATACTTGCGCGCGGAACGCGAGAGCTTCCTTCTCCCCGGCATCGCAAAGGATGATCCCTGGACCTCAGTGTTCGCGAGGTTAGGCCCTACGAAAATTCCATGCCTTCGCCGGCTCGTTGCCTTCATTGTCGCTCTCGTCCTCTCCGCTCACTGTTGTGTTCCCCTCGTGGTCGCTCTCCACGAAGTCGGCCTCAATCGTAGTATCCAGACCATTGCTGAGCAAACTCTGTTGGTCCTGATCCGAGTCATCTTCACTGTCCACTGCGCTTCGCTTCCGTTGGCGGGTATCCTAGAAACTTGGTTAATACCGAAAATGCTGACGCGCTATTAGACACTTACTCTTAGTCGATTCGAAGAAGCTGGTTATCACTGTTTGCGACATCTCCGCAAGCTTCCCTGGCTCCCACCCAGGCCCTCGGCTCTCAATGGCCTGACCTGGGTGATCGAGCGCGTCGAAGTAGTCAAGCAGGTCGCAAAATGGCACGGCACATAACACGAGATTAAGTACATATGGGGGAAGCTGCCAAAGTGTGCCGTGTCATTTTGCGACCTCACCGGTCTGGTCACGGCCCCGGATCCCGTATCGCATGCAAGGATGAGCACCCTAGATGCTGGCCTCAAAGTCCCCGAACTCCACCGCAACACTCGACAGGTCGGTCCGCAATCCATCGGCGAGGGATTTCATTTGTCTCGTTGATAGACCGGTGAGCGGGTGATGCTCCCCCGGTTCCCCGCAGTCCCCCAAACCTCCATGTCCCGGGTCCGAGTCGGGTCCGGAGGCGTGATAGTGACACCTTAAATCTAGCCTGGCAGTCGCGCTCGGGGGCCGGGGAGACGTTCCCCTTGCCCGCGTCACATCCTGACCTATATCAGACGCCAATATAGGTTCTGATGCTGAATTCGGAGTTCCCAACAGTATCACAGCGGTCGTCGTGATACGAAGCCCGCGTTGTTGAGCATGTTTGACGTGGGATTCGGTCATCTGGAAGCATGCAACTTGACACCTCCCACGTCCTGTTTCGTTTCATGTTGAGCCCGGAGATGGATCCATGCAGCTCCTTCTTGGAATGGGCCAATAGGATCTGAGAGCTCGTCACAAAAACGATGCTTCAAGTATAAGGTGGGTGTCTTGAAAAGGAAGTCGCAAGACGGGACTATCTTCCCCGCCAAATGCCTTCACGAAACCCAACGTTGGACTCGTGTGATTATGCACGAGTGCCCAATGACTCACTTTCAAGGGAATCGTTATGAGTGAAGACAATCATAGTGATCCCAGATGTGACAAGTGGACAAATGATGGGCTGCTTGGAGTTGCATCCGGACAGCGGGAGCTTTGAGCTTTAAGATACCCAACTTGCCAACACAACGGAACTGCGCAATACTACGTACGCCATTGCCCGACTCTGCCCGACGTAAACATTGGGGTTTGCTCATGATGAATCACGATGAATCATGATGCGATCATGACCGAATCGCATCGCGAGATATGGGAAGGAGCTCCGTTTGTCCGCTTCAACTTCAGCCGCACCTGTCACCGGTGTGGATCCGGGGATGCATCTTCACAGAAAGGGAGATTGTATCGGGCTCGTTGAAAAAAGCCGACATATTTTTGGAAGGTGTCATTCGGCTACTCGTTGTTGTGACTGTATAGCGACATCACCTGCAGGAATAGCGAGTCGACACTGATGCTGCGGACGCGTCATGTTGTTTACACCAAGACAATCGGGTTTGTCGTTGCGTTGCTGCAATGCATGCCTTGTCCGCCAAGGAATCCTCCCTCGCCATCGAGGACACCGGTCAAGATGGGCAGTCCCAGGTAGGTAGTGCGTTGATGGTCGACGTCACTTCATTGCACCTTCGCAACATGCCACGAGCTGGCGAGGTGACAAGATGACTGTTGCTGAGCGCACATGTCTGACTGCTGCATCGCTGGTGGACGAGAGAGTGTGTCTCCGAAGGATGAAGAGTGCTCAAAATCTCACGCCAGCGATAAGCTTGTGTGTGTAAGGGGACTGGTATAATGAGCAAGTAGGCCTTCTGTGAAGCTCTTCTCGGTTGCTTCTCATTTTTTCCAGACCAAGAGACACTCGTCTTCTTTTCACTTGTAAAGAGCCTTTCATTTTCACCATCCCCCCTTTTGTAGTCTTGCGAATACAGTCCCCTTTCACTACAATTAATTAATTTATTAGTCGTAGTATATAGGAACAAGACTCTCTTTAATATTATGAAGTAAGTCAAATAATCAATTAATTATACATGTATAATTAGTTATTTCAATCAAATGATACAATAATGTAAAAGCAATGAGTCCGTCCTTTCGCCGTGTTTGTCGCTCTTCTCAAGTCTACCCATAAATATCAACTACACGTTCTAAAATATGCATATAACCTTAAAACATCCTCATCCATTTACTCCATGAAACTTTACTACATGACTCAGGTAGTAGACGCATGGAGCATGACGGGTAATGTCGACACTTTCTGTCTTGGGGTTGCTTCGCTCAGGAACGCCAAAGACTTGGCGAAGCAATACCGCGATGACTTTATTCGAGGCGAACGACAGACTGCCCGAGATAGCCGCCAGTCAGCCAGAGACCGCCAGGCTGCGGGCATGCTACGCTGCTTTGCGGGAGGCTGATGCCGAGCTTCAGCAGCTCCTTGCTGACGAAAGCAGCCATGGTTCGGATTACCATGACGGAACATGTGCTTCTCCCCAGCATTCCTCCGACGAGAACGGTTCTCGAGAGTTGGGCAAAGAACCCGCGACCTCGGGCAACCCTTCGGAGCGTCCTGCCTCGAGCCCCATGTCTGACCTGGGTAATCCCAGGTGCTCAGGACTCTCTCTCGGCTCCGATTCCCAATCGACCGAGAATCAGGCATCCAGCAGTCAGGTCCGACCAGACACACCTCAACGAGCCGCAGAGTCGCCCACCTCGTCCTCGCAATCGCCCCCGACAAGTGCAGGCCCAATATACTGGGTAGATTTGTACTGGCGCAGGGGCCGGGTTTGCTTCAGGGACCTCAACGGTGAAGAGGTCGGAACGCAGTGCAACGCCTGGACAAGGCGGGTGTTCGAAGGGCGGGAGTACTTCCACTGGTTGGACGCGGAGTCGGGACGGACACTCTGGGCCAGGGAGATGCCAAGGCGCCGTCGGTAGTAATTGGAGGTTGAGTCTGGGAGAAGTTGTATGGATTGAGGTTGTGCTGCTTGGTATCTTTACGCGATTCAGGTGTGCAAAGGAGGGTTGACTGTAGAAATGTGCAGATTCTTACAAATCCTCGGATACCTTACTACGAAGTTCCATACATGCACACTGCCAGTTGAGTTGGAGAGGAAGTCTGAACGTGCCGGCATGCAGAGCAACACTGACATCGCCAACACGGGTCCCTGACATTGAACGGGGAGCGACTGTTCCAAAATTGTAGACAAGATCTTTCAACCAACACACACCAGAGAGGGCCCACAGCCCACAGTGGTTGGCGGGTGGCGGGTTGCAAAGTACACGGCACACTCGAATAACCTTACTTTGGCAGCTTTCCGTGTATTTTGCGACCCGCCACCCGC
>JALNIO010000287.1:18413-57996 GCA_023509875.1 Rugonectria rugulosa | reverse complement strand
TTTTTTTTTTCTGCCCTTTCCCCAGCTCCTCCTCCCGTCTCCCGATTCGCAATCAAAACCCCCCAACGGTGGCTGGTTGGTTCAAATTGCATTTGTGATTTATGATGCATCATCTGCCAGAAGAGCAAAATGGGCTGTGACGCTTCCCGGTTCCACCGGTAACGCCCCCTTCCAGACGCTTTCAGACGCTTTCAGTAGGGTGGCAGGCCCGAATCGGCTGCGTTTGATCTGATCTCGGCCCTTTCTGCCCTGCCCCGATGCCTTGATGACAGTGGAATTACGACATCGTTGCTAAGTACTTTTTTTCGGTGTAAGTGAACGAGATTTGTTAATTACCCTCGAGGTCTGGACAAGGGTCAATCAAGATTCGTTGCTGCGGCTCGTAGCCAATCACTGCCGTAGCATGCCACCCGTACCTGATGCTCTTCGCAACGGCTACTTGCTTCTTCGCACTCCCTTGTACCCGCGAAATACGTACAGTAGGTACTTGTAATTACCAGGACCATGACTGCGGAAGCCTTCTTCTCTGTGTGCCGTCGCCCTGAATTATGACGAGTTATTTTTTGGTTGCAAGGACAGGTTGGCCGAAGGACACGCCATGCTCGTTTCCCGGCATCCACCAGCCATTCAGTCCCCTTGCCAAGATTGCCTGCCCTCACATCCCCATGCAAGGAGGGCTTCCATTCCGTGCCAGGAAGCCAGCCAGCCTTCCATCACATACGGGTACATGATATCTGACTGTCACATTCGACATAGATATGTATGACATGTAACATCCCTCCCTCACATCCCTCGCGTGCCACCCGACTAAACACCAAGGCCCGTTTGATCTGGATTCGTTTTTATATGCTTTTTTTCTTGCTTCTTTTCTTTTTCGTTTTCGCCCTGCTTAATACGCGAGCAACCCATCACACCATTCCCCGCCCGCCAACAAACATTTTCCAAGACATGAGAAATGAGAGTCATCCCACGCGAGCACCACTTCCCTTGCCTCTTGTCCTCTTCGCTCTGTGACTCTGTTGCTGATCTGATCCCTCCCTCTCCCCCCATCTGTTCATTGCCCTCAATTCCGCACTCACACATGCATGTTTCACGCCAACGAGTAACCGAAACCACCCATGCGTGCATGCTCCCCTCCCCTTTCAAACCACCCCCAGTGAGACGAGACACATTAAACTTTTGACCTTTTTTATCTTCTTTCCCACCGGCTGGCATCTCCCGGTTGTCCGTTCCTTGCCCAGTGCTAAACTGCATTGCGCAATGATTGCCAGCAGGGAAGCCCTGGGACTGGGACTGGGATACAACACATCACGTTCACCATCTGTGCGCACATTTCGACGTGCCATTCGCTTGCAGCGAGGGGGGGCGCCTTAAAACGGCCGGAACAGTTCCCATGTAAGGGTTAGGTGAGAGCTAGACGCGAGCTGACCTTGATGCTGTCATACGGATCACGGATTAATACCGGCTACGTATAATATACGTAGGTAGTACATATTGGGCACGCTTCTTACCGTGTAAGCACCCGTTGCAGGGCAATAATACGGCATTTGCCAACCCGACTGCCCGTCACAGAGGTCCCGCTGGCAACTAGGTTGCACGTAGTACTGCATCTCAATCCAATCTGGTTTCTACCTTGTGCCGTTTAAGGCACGAACCCAGGGGGCAGGACCCCAGTTGCCCAGTTCCTCTACCTCTTACTGGCCCTTTCTTCCTCTCAACCACCCCTTTCCCATTCCCGATCGAGCCAGCAGCTCATCAGCTCAATCACGAGGTTCCTTCCCACTTATCATCATCAAATCCTGCTGCTCCTCCTGGTCAGCTTGAGCGTCGGGACGCCACCTCAATCGGGTTGGGTTTGCAGGAACATGATGATGCCGTAGTAATCCCGCTCGATGCGGGCTCGCACCCACATCCACAAGTACGACGTAGGCCTGACAGCCAAGCATCCCAGAAAGCTCGGCAGCTAAGCATCCACAGCGCCTGCTGGTCACTGGCCAGGAGCAGTTTGATGAAGTTGTTGGAGAGTTTTGCCCACAGACTGCGTGTAAATGAAGATATACATGAAGCTAAGCTTCCGTCTGCCGCTTCTCAGCCAGTGCGCGCAGCGGCTACGCCTTGACCTCCTCTTGGGCCAAAAGTTGTCCGTCTCCAGCCCGCCGCACGAGCCGTTTCCCATCGATCTGGGATGGTGGGTGAAACTTAGCTCTTCCTCTTTGTTCAATCGTTGATCCCCTTGCCGTCGACAAAGCCCACCATCTGCAACCCTGGAGCGTCGAGCTTGGCCTTGTTGAGACCGTTGATGACTTGACTTGAACCCCTAGTTGTCACCTGAGCCACTTCAAACGGTCCGGGTCGGAGCTGAAGGCCCAACATGTAGAGAGATTGACATCGTCAACGGGAAAGCAGAGGCCAACATATCCGTACGGTAAGGATGGTCAGGGCGGTGTCTGACAGGGCCGCCCGCCCGCCCCTCCGTTGGTGTCGGTTATAGCCATCTGGAAGGCATTCCTCTCTCTCCCCCCCTGCTCATTCGTCCAAGACCCAAGGTGAGACGATGGACCAACACGTCCTTCAGGCGGCATTCCACCAAGGACACGAGGCTTGGGCCGCGCGAGGTAGTATCACAAGTGGCATGCGACAATGGCCAGGGTAATGGTGCAGACCGTACGGGCGCTGAAGCCAAGGCAACAAACGACATCCACGAACACTCGGTAATGTGCATGTAATTCCAGGTGAAGTGGCTGATCAACATGTCAACAGAGGTGGCGCCCGGGGTGACTGCGGCGTTGCGTCGAAATGTCGAAGCGGTAGCCAAGGGTCAGCCAAGTCCCCCATCTTCTCGCCCCTGGCGTTGGTGAGTGACCTATCGGATCGTTGTCGTAGACGCAAGGCGTGTTTGTTTCGCTCGCGGCGCCTGCAAATAGCAGGAATTCCTCCCCCCATCGCCCTGTGACGGACAAGCTCTTAGTGTCTGTAGGGTGGCAAGACGGAAAGGAGAAGGATGTTTACATTCACATGATGGCCAGGACCTTTACTCTTTTCCTCCTAATTACAGTCCAAGCATCCCGCACGGCTCTTGACGTGGAACTTTCTCTCTTCCTGCGCTCACGGACCTGGAATGCTGCTGGTGCGGCGGCGGCGGCATCGACGGCGGAAGCCGAGGTGGGTGCCGATGCGGAGGTGGATGCTTGTTTGTGCGGATGGCAGATGGTAGTCAAAGCCGAGCAGAGAGAGAGGACAGGACCAAGAAGGATCTCGTTGGAGCAGATGTATGTTACGTTAGATGTTGGTAGCGAGGATTTTCCGGTCCGAGTACCGTACCAACGTACGAATACGCATCCTCTATTTTCAGACAAGATCAGCAGAAACCCGGGGACATGTCCTGCCTGGTGTCTGTGGAATCCCGCCAGGTCTCAGCCGCAATGCACTCACATGACCGGCAATGGAGCGCTCACACGGCTCCATCTTTAACTTGGCGGTTGATGATGAAGACGATTAAAAAAAAACTTATCAACTCAATCAGCCAGATGCAAGGACGGATTAAATTGGTGCTACAGCTCACTAAAAGTGTTCGTGCCAGCGTCAACCCCTGTTGCGGATCCATCTTGGTGCCCTGGTGGGAGCAGCTACGGAGGAATAATGAGGTAAATCGACCGCAATCGCGGGAAACACTCTATAGCATCAAATTTAGTGAGTTGACCAAAATCAGATCCGTGTCTTCCGAAGCTGAAAGACGACGATAAAGAAAAATCATGCCCAGATCTCGGCGAACATCTTGGCGGATGTCTTGGCGAACGAGGTGCACGTAACTGGTTGACTGGCTCTTGGGACCTCATCGTGAAATTTCCTACCCTACACCACCACCACAACATTCCTTGGTGGCAACGCTAAGCAGTTTTAATTTCCATCAAGGTGGTGTCCAAGACTCTTTCTACAAAGCATGTGCTCCGTATTCACAGGGATTCTTTGGCAAGATTGACTTCGAATTTCCCCTGATCTTCCCCTCTCTGTCATCCAATCTTCTTTAGACATTTGCCATGTCAACGTTAATACAGTGTTCAGACCAAAGGCGGCCTCCCGTCGCGTTCTTACTTGCTTGCTTGCCTCCGTCTGCCATCACCAACCCCAGCGGTGGCGTCTGATCGTCGACCCAATTCCTTTCACCGTCCATTCATCACCCGGAGCCGTCAGAACGTAATTATCGTGACTGTTCAGGGCAGCTGAGATCGAATATCAATCTCAGCTGCAATGGAGACGGCACTTAGAACCTCTGCCACCTTGAGCTTGCCAGGCCGGGGGGCACACATCGCCACCTTCAGCAAAACGACTACTCCTACTCCGTATCCATCCAATGCACTCAATTAAACCGGCCCTAGCAAACTCATCGGGTCAACACCATTTCCGTCACTTCGTATCGGCGCTAGAGACAATTGACAGCTACTCCACCCCTCGATGCAGAAAGTGGTCTATTACTTTGCACTCCGTAAATACGTCGTACGTACGGAGTACGAAAAGAAACCGATCCAGCTCTCTCCGTGGTCCCGTACACTACACGATCCGGCAGAGACGCGGCCATCCACCTTTCTCTCGCCGTTTATGGAATCCCCGAGTGGCGTCTGCTCCCCCTCCACAGCGGCCTTGCCGACTGACTGACTGCTTGCTATTGTCCACTTCCGTCAGCGAAGAAGCTACGCGGCCTTCCCCCCCAGTGCCCAGTTTCCTCATCCACAGCCTGCTCCAGCCAAGGCCCGAGGTACACGCCACGCCCCGGCACCTTTATCCCTCCCTCCCCCTAATAAAGGACCTAAAGACTCGGTGAACTCGAGTTCACAATGAGAAATCCCATTGTTTCTGCCCTGCCCCGAGGATCGAGAATCACCATGCAAGGAATGTGGGGGGCGACCAAGTCATCGGGAACTTGGCTCCCAGCTAGACAAGCATGAAATGTGCCCATGTGGGGATCTTCAGCTTTTAATACAAGCCGAATCGTATGACATCGGCAAATAGTTTGCAATAGAGCAGATGGGGTGGCCGCGAATGGCCTCAGAGATCCGGGCAACGTCCAAGTCTTGTGAAGCGTCAAGGTGGAGACCTCGTTACGGCATCGCGGTGTTGGGGTGCTTGGGAAAGTCCACGGCGGATTTGCAATGTTTATGCCGGTACTTGTTGACAGACTACGATCAAGATCTGGCCGTCGGCCCCGGCTGTCTACTTACGGGCGTGGTTTTTCGATGGAAGTCTCGCTGACTACAAACCTTCAAATGGTAGGACGTTCAAGACAGTTATACATGATACCACTTAGCTCAGGTCATGTGAGAACTGTACGGAGGAGAAACAGCCGCATGGCAACCTGGAAGGCAAATCATTCCGCACCGCCAATTCTCTCTATCCGGGGGATTGAATGATTCACAAGGGTACATTGAATTTATTCTCTTTGACGTAAAAGCGCTGGACAAAATACCGCTGGGAATGTTCCCTGCCATTCGTGGAGCCATTCGTGATGAAATACACAACAATCCGACACTGCCTCAGACACTGCCAATCTGCCTAGTCTTGACCTGGACAGGAAAGAAAGCAACATGGTACGAAAGCCCCGTCCTCCAATCTCGCTCGACATCGTTTGCGATCGAGTTGTTCCCCGTTCCCTGATTGAAAGCCTCAAATAGGCCTCACGGCAATATCGAGGGTTCGGTGAAGACGGCTGCAAATTTCCACGTAAAACATAGTGTTGTCAGGGGACCATATGGAAGTCCAGAGGAAAAACGCAATCAGACCGAGGTCGCAGTTTCGATCACAGCGGTTCATAAAAAGCTCTGCCTCGATCTCGGAGTATGATAAGGCTCTGGCCCACTTCAAGTCGTGTTTCGATACTGGTATGAGAGTGTTGTGAACCTCCAGTTCGAAAACATATACGACTTCGGGGTAAACCAGCTGAATTGTGTCGAATAATTTATCAGCTCGGCAGTGACAGTATGTGACTAGGCCGCAGTATTTCGCGGCTCTTGCAAAGTCAAGTGGCATTTCTGTCGTATCGCGGACCAGACGAATCAAAGCGCCACGGGGAGGCTCGGACTCAAGGCAGTCCCCAGAAGCTATGCTGTGCCAATAGCCAGGCTGGCCAATCTCCTTCAACCACACCCTGCAACGACTATTGTTCTCGGGGTCACGATAATGTAAGTTCAAGTGGACGCGGTAGTTGACGATACCCAGTAAAGCGGCAGCCCTGTTTTCGACGCGGAACACAACGTCGCCCCATTCGTTGTATACTGCTCTCATCATCCGGTCCCGCATCTCCAAGATTTCCAAACGGCCGAATTGACGCCAGTCTTCAATCGTGTCGCTCACGATAGCTGTGCGTTCCACGACATTGTTACCCAAGAGCTTAACGTATCCCGTGGTTCGGTCCTTCCTCAACGACTTGACTTTCCATCCCTCCCTCTGAGTCAGTAGATGGGCGAGAGTATGCCAGATATAACCGACTGGGCGTTCTTTTACTGGAAGCCCAGTCTCTCCGTTGTCGATGTAAATTTCGTAGAAGCCGGGCGGAGTGCCACGCAACGTCTGGTATCGTGGTTTCAACATTCGGTGGGAGAAGCTATGAAGAGGTTAGTTCATCCGGAGACCCAAATTGTTACCCTACTTACTTGTCTATTTCGCATATTCTCTTCAAGTGTTTAGCAAAGTCTTCACTCGAGTTTTCTGCGATCTGCTCGCGACTGTCGCCATTGGTTGCCATGATGAAGAATGTATGATGTTGTAGGCAGGCGTCTGTAGGGCAATTATCTTGTGTCTCTGTGGAGTATAATAGTGAGGCGACTAAGGCTATGCCAAGAAAGAGAGAGAAGATGACGAGATGATTCCAAAATGGGTTTCTGTGTGAGCGATGTGAGAAGCAGACAAGGAAGATGGGTTGGTAAGATGGTTGGGGATGCAATACCGGGAGGCAGATGAGGTAGGACGTCACTACATCATGGAGCAGTAACTTGGTCGATCCTGAAGGATGGATCGGGTCGTGTATTATTCGATGGACATCGGAAGCTTCACGCACTGGACTTGCCGCACCCGTGAAGCTGCCAATGTCTACCATTGTGTAGGTAGGTAGGTGCTGGGGGGACCAATCTCTGAACCATAGCCACAGCAAACACTTGAACCTGCCTCGCATAAGATCGCTAATTTCCTTGCCTTTCACGTACGTGTACACTAGGTAGGTACCTCTTGAGCAAGACTTCATCTCACTTTCGATGATTGAACAGACTTGGATGCGAAAATGATGCCCCGAATCCGGGGCGCACTTGTAGAGTCTAATAACCCGTATCACCAGCTCTTCCCTACGAAAGGCGCTTTCTGGTTTCGCAAAGTTACCGGCCAGGCCAACGAGATGACGCTCCTATCGCAGTATTTTAGATGTAAAGATTGATCACTTGCGATTGCCTTTAGTATAATGGACATCCACAAGATCAATTGAAGACATTCGGAAAGCCGTTCGGGGGAGCCCACAAAGGCGAAGAATATTATTGCGAGTGTCTTAGGCGTAGCCATCTACCCGCAGCTAGAATATGAAGCCATAGTGTTATGTCTGCTGCGATGCTATCATGGTGCGCACCCTTCTGTGAGTCGACTCATATTGATAGCCAATGCCAGGTCTCATTCCTTTGAGAACTTACCTGCAGCTGGTTGCGCCTCAAGTCCCCTAGCTTCGTGGACATTTTCTCCGTAGCCTGGGGCCAAAGTCTGCAAGGGGAAGGAAAGCTCAAAGATCAATTGTCCTCGGTTGAAATGATCTCCAAAATTTCTTCAATAGTTTGCCAAATCGTTTAGCCTTCCTCTCACGGAGCGGCATGCTTTCTAAGACACTTGTTCCGTCGAATCACTCGAGTCCCTTGGACCCCTTTAAGTCCCTCCTCTAGTCTTTCAGCTTTGTTCATTGGGACAATTTGATCTTTGATGCTTTGGTCCAGGAGAATGAGTCGAGCCATCTTCCCCTCCCCAATTCTTTGCAGAAGAACCCTTTCGTCGAAACGGGTAGGACTCGCCGCAGGCCATCTGTTCGTCTTCCCCAAATGCAATCCCAAGCAAGTCTTTTCACACATCTTGAAGGTGCAAATGAGAGCCTCAGAGGTTGTGAATGAGATCTGGAAGATCGTAAATGCCATCTAGGCCGATGATGGCAGCAGGTTGCGGGGGCGATGGTAGTTCAGTTGGCTCCAGGTCCCAATGGTGACGTTCGAAGAGAAGGGCCTACAAGGCAAGGCAAGCGCCAGCGCTGTGGTCGGACAAGATGTACGAGTCGTCGGTCAGACTCAGCGAGCGAAACAGTACAAAGGTTTCAAGGACATCCTTGACATGACCGGGATGCGTGGCGTTTCGGGATCGGTCAACATGCTCAGCTTTTACAGGATCGTAGGAAGAGTAGGGTGCGTCAGAAATGATGACAATGTGTAATTGATGGAAATGATGGCCGAAACTGGTGGCTTAGAGTCATTGGGCTTGAAGGGATGGGCAACAGCCGCTTCAACGGAAGATGAATCCAATTGAGGATCATGCCAGGCGCCACCATGAATATGAACGATGTCATTGAGGTGTGGCGCTGTTACCAAATGAGGGCAGAGAAGACACGAAACTCCCAACAGTGATTGGAGATGCTGGAGCCTTTGGCGAATAAATGGTGATATTCTGGAAGCGATTCGCATCCGGGGCATAACGTAAATTCTTGGCAATGTAGGTAGCCACTGGATCGCTGATGTGCGGGCTGGTTACCTCACCCAGCTGCTATTCGCAAGTAACGTCTCTCATACTGGGAGAGTTCATATCGGTTTCCTTTCGAGATGGCAAAATGGGCTCGGAGTCCTCATCATCTGGACAACGCCGGAGCAACCACGCAGCATATATAAGCACACCGCGAACCGCCGACCGGATCCTGTAGTGATCTTAGGGAATAGTCCCCATATATCTCCGGCACGATGTCGCTCGACTTTTCTAGATAGGGAGAATGCACCAAAGCAAACCGCCGTGCCGCCTTCGGAGTTTAGAGCTGTCAGCATCTGCATGTACAGTGGCGATAGCATCATATGTAGTCTTAGGGTCAGGTTGACACTAACACATCGTCGCTGAGGCATGGGGAATTTTGTATGACGTATATTAATTACGATTTATTTGTCGAGCCGGTGGATGATAAGTCCAGTGTTTACTCAATTACTTCCAATTCAGTCATTCTCCCTAAAACTTTGCTATGAACAGCTTTCGTCTTGTATTCAGTAACTAATTGTACGACCGCCTGCTTTTTAGACAAAGGATCCTCCGTTGGCCCCAATAACCTACCCAAAACCCACGGGCTACTCGGGCTGGCTAGGATCGTAGCTAGGCCAGCATTCTCCTCTGGCTTACCGAGCCGACCCAGAGGACTAAAGCCAGCGATGGTGTTAATAAGCTCCCGTGATTTGCTCTTGAAGAATATTTCTGTCGTAGTGAGCCTAGGAGCAATAGCGCTGGTAGTTATGTGCTTGGAGCCTAGGTCCTTGGCCAAGATGCGCGTCATTTGCTCAATAGATCCCTTGGTGGAAGCGTATAGGAGGTAGCGGGGAGCGACTTGAGATTGATGAAGGACACCGCTGGAGACGAGAATGACTCTTCCGCCTTTGGGGATGAGAGGCACAGCTTTCTATCAGGGAGTCAAAAAGACAATCAATTGAGAATAAAAGGGCAAGTTACCTGAACAAGAAAGTGAGGTCCCTTTGCGTTGAGATTGAACGATCGATCAAAGGCCCCTTCGGTAGTGCTTTAGAGGTCATTCATGGGTGCAGCGGCCGTATTGGGCATGAGCACATCAATCTTGCCGAACCTATCGACGGCAGCTTTGACGAGCTTCACAATCTCGAGGATGGACGATACATCCGCCTTGACAGCCAACACCCTCTCCGACCCAATTTTGACGACGAGCTCGTCTGCGGCCGCGCTGTCGTTGGAGTAGTTGATGACGACGTTGGCGCCTTGCGATGCAACGAGCTCGGCGACTGCTCTGCCAATGCCCTTAGAAGCACCAGTGATGAGGACAACTTTTCCGGCAAGAGACATGATGAGGGATAGGTAGCTATCATTGCCTTGGAACAGAAAGCTCCAGAGATGCCGGGAGCTGTCTGCCATTTATACCAGATTGAGCGCCATTGTCACGGTCAATCAGGGCTCCGTTCTGGCAACGCAGCTACGAAGGGCGTCGAATTGACCCTTGGTAAGCAAGTTCGACGAGAATCATCATCACAAAATTGAGGCATCTTCAATCTCCACCTTCAGAGAGGGACGGCTCGGGGTTAATAGCATGCCGCAGCAAGACTTAATCCGAGCCCACTATGGGCGGAGTGGACGCATAATGCAGTCCTGGTCTGGATCTGCTCTGTTGAACAAGACGACGTCGTTTACGGCGGTACCAGAGGGTTCGAGAAAGGAAAGAAAAAGACGTAGTCCTCTGGTTCGATTGAAAGATGAGCATAGACCTCGTAAACTCATCTGGTTGAGAAGTGCCTTGCTCCCCGAGTGAGTTATGAGCAGTGCCAATGCTGTCCGGCATCTCGTCAACGCGCCTAACTCTGTGACTAATGCGGGAGCGCATCTAGGGCAATGTCTTAAGGCGGTAAGGGAGCATATGAAGTGATACCTGTTGTGGGTAATTTGGTGCGTCCATGCAACAGTGGTCATGCCGAGGTGGCTCACCCAATGCGGTGATGATACGACGCTCAAGTATACCAGGAACCTTGACAGCTCTCTTCTTTACATAGATAGTCCAGCTACTGGAGTTGTCGCTAAATTAGTGTATTGTCCTTGAATGAAATAGAGTCATCACCTTCTGGGTGTTGCATAATCGCTAATTCGTTGTTCACCCACCGCGCGATATGGCCGGTCATACGTGATGGGAAAAGTGACTCCAACAGAAGATGCTATTAAGGCGGCCTATGCCAAGTCCTTGACATGATGCTGGAGTGACCTTGGTTCCTCATCCGACCGATTGACCATCAATTCTGGTTGAACCAGCCCGTCATATGGGAGAGTGCTGAGAAGCTGGTGTTGAAGTTGATCGCGATGGGCGCTTCGGGGGGACAGGTCAGGATTTGAGAGGCGCTTTTCGTGATATACTTCGAGCACTTTTACCCATGCCCGCAAGTCTTGAATGACATTTGTAAAAAGCTTTTGGGAGACCGAAACGCTTAAGTTGTCTAATTTACTCTGTCAAGAAGTCCGGTGAGGCCTCGCAGTTTGCAAAGTCCGAGAAATGACCAAAGAACGTCCGCCTGTCGTGATTCTGTCTCATCTCTTCGTATACTTTCGAAACAGGGAAATGAGGCCTAGTTAAATTCTGGGTTGATCTGACGAGGTCTACGTAATTGATATCGGCGCGGAAGCCCGGAAATACGAGTTTGTCGACGCCGCCCTTGAGGTCGACGAGCCGATACAAAGCACTCGCACGGCTTTCTATGAGCGGTCTCTTTCCAAAGACGTGGATCCAAGCCAAGTCGGTCAAAGGTGGCTGGAATGTCCTGGTGATGTTATCACCATCCCTGAACGGTATTTCTGATCCAACAAGACTGAGTATCGTCCAAGGTCTGTTCGCTGATCTCGGCGAATAGTTCATGGTTCTGCCTTGAAAATCACTGGTCTGGCCTGCTACGTTCATTCTTTGCACCAAGAACAAACCTCGTGTACCTGCAACTCCAATCACCTCTTTGATGTTCATCCTGAACAACCCATAGATATGTGCGACTATTAAGCTATCCTTCCCTTGGCCAATACCTTTCATCTTCTGGTTCTCTCCCCAATAAGTAGGCAGGAGAATGCTCCCGGGGCACTGGGGTGTTTGGCCAGTGATCTCTTTGACATCTGACCTGTGTTGGGTATGTGGAAGATGTGAAGCGCGCTTGAAGGTGCATGAATCCGGATGATGATTGCTCCTTAGGTACGCAATTTCTACGTCATGAGTGCTCTGAAATGCTGCGTCCCGAGCTTCGTTCTCTCTGTGCTGTAGGTTGCCTTTTGGATATGCGAATGACCGTTCCTTGTCGATGTGGCCCAACACATACGAACAAGCGGTATGCACAAAGAGCGCGGACAAAGAGCAACTGTTGTATGAGGGTTATAGAAAAGGATAAACCCTCGCATACACGAAGTAAATAAATAAACAAATGAATTAATAAAAAGAATACTCCTTTAGTTTGTTAGACCTCTTTATCGTAATGGCTACTATGATTCAGGACCCGTCAATCGTCAGGCAAGACAGGCAAGACGACGCCGTCTTACAAAACCAGCAACGCGCCTCTCGTCAGGTAAAGGAGGTCATCCACCCCGACTTTCCACCTCCCCGTTACTTTGATGATTTGTCTAAGAAATACCTAACGAGGTCCGCGTTGCGGGAATTGGATCGCAGAAACTACGAATTCAGACGCCCGACTAGCTGGGGGCAAGAACACATTCGTCCTCGAACCCGGCTTACCATTGCTCGGTGGAGGGACGGCAACCCGCCAGCTGAGCACTTGATTGAACGGTGTAGCCTGGATACATTGGGAGAAATCAGGCGCCATGCAATGCATGGTGGTCCAGATCTGACTGACTTGAGAGGAGTATGTATTTTATTGTCCCGAATCATTTCAACCTCAGCTAACCTCTGTAGTTCTGGGCACCAGACTCCCACTTTGACTCCATGATGAGTCTTGAATCGAGCCATGGCCGCCGTAAGCGGCCACATGTAAACCCTCTCGACATCCCGAACACTGAGACGACAAAACCCACGAAGCGAACCAAGAATACCAGTCCATATGACGCTACTTTTAGACAACACCTTATGGACCATGGAATTACCACGGTAGACTTTGCCCTTCTCGACGCTCGAATTCTACCCAAGCCCGAGAACTTGCAAGAGATACTGGAAGCACTGTCTAAGCCTCGGGCAGCCTTGGATCAATTTTCCGAGGAAGATTACGCCAGGTTCGCTCGCGATGCTGCCAGTGCATCAAACGAACGACAGGTTATGCTGTCGGTAATCTCATGCCTCGAAGGAAAACACAGTGACAGAGGATGCGTTGAGGAAGGAGTCGCTTTCAAGAACCTTGACCACCTGACTGATGGGACATTGGTCGCCGCAACTCCTGACCAGTACCATGGAGCACGACCGTCACAACTTCACAACACAATCCGCGACGCGCTGGACAACTACATCATCCCTTCCACTAAGAAGGGCCTACCTATCGTCCCGAACTTCTTCCTTGAAGCTAAAGGGCCCGAAGGAACTCTGAATGTCGCAACCTTGCAGGCGTGCTATAACGGAGCATTGGGAGCAAGAGGGATACACAACCTGCGGTCGTACGGATCGCCTGCCTCGATCATCTACGACAACAAGGCCTATGTCATCACTGCAATTTACGTTGGCCGAACACTCGAAATTTATACTACTCACCCTATCCGGCAAGGGACACAAACTGAGATAGTAATGACACGACTTTGCGCATTTGCATTGCACGGCGGCCTCAAGACATTTCGGGAGGCAGCTACGGCATACCGGAACGCCATCGACTGGGCCAAGAAACAGAGGGACCTCGCTATCAGAGAAGCCAACAAGAGGCTTAAGGAACGCGCACCTACACAAAGCGTCACGGGATCAGGCCCTGCCGACTATGGCCAACACAAAGACATTATCGAGCGGCTTGAGCGGCTCAAACTGGTCTCGCCTCTGGAGTCGAGAGTCGACAGCGATGCTGAAGCGCCCGATTTGCAGCCTCCGCCCAAAAGACGTCAACTAGCAAAGCCCGACCAGATTACTGATGAGTCTATCCTCTCCACAATCCCCCAGCTGAGTGAGGATCAGTCGGAAGCAGACTCCTGAAGGGCGGGTTGTATTGACGTTCAGACCTGCCTTGCCACTTTCCTTGTATTTGCATTTTTGTGTCTTTCTCAATTTTGTATTCGGGACTTGCTTGCCTTTCTTCTATCCTGATAGGCTCTGTGATCTGATAGTTGGTTGCGTTAATAGAATAATTTATCTCTCTATCTGCTTCATAAATAAACAAGTATGTTTGTACAATACTTTCATCTTATTTATTTATTTGTCTATTTCAATGTCTCAAAGCTTTGTGCATCGGATTTGAAGTCTTCTTGATTCAAGAACCTGCTTAACTCTGTATACGCCCTTTTTACCTGCTATGTGACGTCTACAAATCTCAAACCCTAGCCACAACGGTGATAATAATATATGACTACATCCGGTCTATGAACACTCTAATCAGTGCGAATAGAATAATTTGATGTCGTCTTCTAACAACAGAGGCCTCCAGGTGATGAAAGAACGAAAATTATACCTTAGCATCAAGGCGAATAACTCATCAGTAGGTTCATGACGGCCGGTCAGTGAGCCACTTCCTGAAAGATCGATAGCCAACACCAAGGCCTTTGTCAGCTTGAGCACTCGCCATTCCCTTAGTGTCAAATGGCCTGCGGCTGGGTTACTTCAGCTGAGCTGGCTATAGACAAGTCATCTTCCAATGAGGCAGGCCCTGAGAATCGAAGTGGAATCTCGGGCCATCGGGGTCTTCGGAAGTCTCCGAGCGACTAGAGTTCAATGTGAGACAACACGGCTTAAAGAGGAAACATGCAGCGCTTTCGTTCAGGGCCTTGCTACAACTTTGACATAGGGATCGCCGGGAGATAGATCTTCGGTCTGACATCCGAAATTTCACGTCCTGAGTTGTCTCCTTGGAGTAGCTGATCGGCTCGGCCTCCATCCTTTTCTCGTATTCAAGGACGCATAGCCCGCACCGGCTATAAATATAAGCATGTAAGTAGAACTCCCACTGTCTGACAGGCCGACTCCCATATACGAAATCCTCCTCGCTCAGGATCGACAGAATTAGCGAGCTGTCCCTACTTCGTAAGCTTACTGACTCTCATGATGGAAGCTCTCTGGTTGGTCTTGATGTTCATTGCTGTGAAACATAATCTGCATGTTTTACGTAAAACTGGACCTTTGCGAGTCAATGGCTCACCTGCATCTCACAAAGATGCTGGAGATTCTGCCTGATCAACAACAAAGATGCCTAGGGGGAAGGAACTTTTGGAAAGGACCTGGGGATGCATGTTGGTTATCATTGCTTACCTCGGGCTTCCGCTGCAAGGCGTCGCTACGAGGCCGGTTCCATGTGCTGACTTGTAGCTGAACCTGGTGTACTGGAACAACTCTGCCAGCTGAAGATCCAGGCGGGAGCTACTTGATACTGATAATCTTGACGTCAACTGGTACTTTCGTTCTTCCTCGTGTATATAAAGTTTCATCCATCCTCCTCAAATCCTCCATCAACAATCTCTCACTTCTTACCTACAGACTTCGCAAGTTTTACTTTGATCACACCAACACCACCTACTAGTCATTATGAAGTTCACCCTTGCATCTGTTGCTGTCCTTGCAGCCTTTGCCCCCATTGTCGCAGCGGACAACTGCAAGAAGGACCTCAACTATTGTGGCTACGTTCTTTTGCGAAAAGGTAAGTCTGGTATACTCGATCATACAGCTTGACTCACAGTGTGGCAAACAGAACTAATTATGATATAGGAAATTATTACAATCAGATCAACGCCGAACTCGTCAGCAGCGGACAGCCCACCAGTTCCGAGCACATCAACCACTCCTTGTTCAAGTGCCTCGGTGGCAACAACGGCGACATTCATTTCCTCGAATACTGTGGTAATGGCTGCCATGATGGCGGGAGCGGCCACAGTGACAGCTGCTAAGGGTTCCGAAGGGGAATACATGTACTGTAGGCGAGTTTAAATGCCAAGTCACTCAACTTCATCTTCTCGGATGGCGTTCAAGTATTAGACTGTACTTGAACCATCTCAATTCTGTTTCTAGTTTGAAAGAGTTGCTTTTCAAATAATCTTTGATCTCTTTTGGCCGTAGACTGTCTATTCGGACATGTGTAGTGTGTTTGTTGTACACCCCAATATCGTTGAGCCTCTATCTACCCCCAGCAAACCCCCATCTCTCTCTCCGCCCCCACCCCCACGACGTTGTGAAGATGGATGCGGAGAAGCTGTGGAGTGACAACACACCATTGATGAACATTCAAAGTCATGAAAGTCCCCGATTCTTCCCTTGTTCGGTCAACATCGGACCGAACCTGCATGATCCATCACCGAGGGGTTTGGTGGTCTATTTGTTGGAGCAAAGTCAAGTTATTAACCCACCTGCAACTACCTCACGAGCGACACCACTCTTTTAAGCTGGCTGGCCGCTCACTTACTTGAGTCCTACGGCATAAGAGGTCTGGAGGAAAGCAACAGCACACACTTCTGACCTAGGTCCCATTGCAAACCTCAAGTTCTTTATTATCCTCTAACCTGCATCATGCCTACCCACGTGCACGGGATCGCCTCGGACGACATCCATACCAAGGTCCGACAGCTCATCCACGAGCTTGTCAACATTAAAGACACCACAGGGGAGTTCTTAATGACCCTCGCGGATGGCCAAGTCATCGACACAAAGGGTTGGAACGACTGGGAATGGACGCACGGCATTGGTCTGTACGGTATCTGGAAATACTACGAACTGACAGGAGAGGATGAGTATCTCAAGATCATCGAGGACTGGTTCCAGGCGCGCTTCAAGGAGGGCCACAAGGGGAAGAATATCAACACCATGGCTGTGTTTCTTACGCTCGCTTACGTCTACGAGAAGACGCGCAACCCGACATACCTGCCATGGCTGGACAGCTGGGCAGAGTGGGCGTACCATGACCTGCCGCGGACCAAGTACGGCGGCATGCAGCACATCACCTATCTCGAGGTCAACGAGCAGCAACTCTGGGACGATACGCTCATGATGACGGTGATGCCGCTGGCCAAGATTGGTGTGTTGCTGAACAGACCGCACTATGTTGCGGAGGCCAAGCGCCAGTTTCTCATCCACGTTCAGTATTTGTTTGACACCAAGACCGGTCTGTTCTTCCACGGATGGACGTTCAAGGACGGCGGTCACAATTTCGCAGATGCGCGATGGGGTCGTGGTAACAGCTGGGTGACCATTGTCATCCCCGAGTTCCTCGAACTCTTGGGCCTCGAGGACGGCGACCCGATCCGCTCCCACTTGCTCAACACCCTGAATGCTCAGTGCGAGGCGCTCGCCAAACTCCAACTGCCCAACGGCCTCTGGCGCACGATCTTGGACGTGCCAGAGGAAGAAGGCTCGTACGTCGAGGCCAGCGCGACGGCGGGTTTCGCGTACGGCATCCTCAAGGCGGAGAGGCGCAAGTACATTGGCAAGGAGTACTCGGAAGTGGCGGCCAAAGCCGTCAAGGCTGTGCTGGATAACATCAGCCCGGAGGGCGAGCTGCTGAATACGTCGTTTGGAACAGGTATGGGGCATGATTTGCAGCATTACAAGGATATCCCACGGACGAGTATGCCCTACGGCCAGGCGATGGCCATGATGGCCTTGGTGGAATTTCTCAGAGCGTTTGTCTGAAGAATGATTCAGGGCGGGACATGCTTGACGGGATAGCATAAAATTAATGAAATGACTCATCGAGTTGTCGAGTAACTGGATTGGTAGTGACTTGTCAATAAACTCTGACTGCGAAGCAATCCCCATCTGAAGCCCGCATCCGGACAAGGCTCGGAGTTTCGGGGCCTGAAGCCGGGCTCCAGCCACACGGAATCATTTTTAAGTTGGAAACGGTTGACGCAGGACAATGGATGATTACCTACAGTCTGCAGTGGGAGACTAAATTAGTACAGAGGACTTTTCTTCGCTTTTCCCCCTTTCTTGCCCGATCTCGATCGCGCTGTTGGTTTCATGATCAGCGTGATTAAACAGATGTGCTCAGATGTGTCACACGACTTTGAGCGTCCAGGTACTGAACTGTAGGTAGCCGTAGCCTATGACTGCATGTACCGATGACGAAGACGCAACTGAACGAGATACCTAATGAACATTGCCAAAGCGCTAGTGTTGGAGTCTAGCGACTGAACGAGTGACGGGTTCTCGGATGAATTAGTAAAGCAGCAAACGTCATTGGTCCCTGCATGTCTCACTCGACAAGCCCAAATGCGAAATGTCTCTGAAGGTGGTGGCGGCGAGTGTGGCCAGACCAAGGGCGGGAGGGGCGCCATCAAGCCGTGCAACAGGCACGAGCTCAGGGCTGCTGACGATGTGCCTCGACTAGGAATGTAGTATTCCATGGAATTTGCGAATCTGGACCAACTCGGAGTTGTAGGAGATATCGGTGATTTTTTTTTTTACTTGTACCCTGCATCCATTGCGTTGGAGGCAAGGAGGGAGGTGGTTACACAAGAAGTGAGCCGAGATGCATGGCGATAACTCGGGCGGGCATACGGAGTATGGGAAGTGGCATGTTTTGATCGTGATGAGGCACGCAGTGGCTCGACTGACGAGAGTAGGGATTGTTTTTTGACGGGAATGCCTTCTAAAAGATATAATCAGAGGCATGTACGGAGTAAATAAGCGTTGATTAGGGGACCTAAATGAAGGGTTCATCATCTAGACAAACGGACATGCATCTTTCCCCTTTGCCTACCTATCCGCCGAGGGTCCGTCTCAATCACTACTGCACCCAAAAAAGGCTCGCCGATACAAACGATTAAACCACCAACAAACGGACGTCATTACAGCGGGTATTATTTGATCCCCTGGCATCACCACCCCCGCATTGTCGGGCCATCTTTCCCATGGTCATCTGCCTGAGAGCGGGGGAGCGGGCGCGGGTTGCGCCGACTGTCCATCAGACGGGATAACTGACTGAGTGATGATTGAAAACTGGGAGACGGGATATTGTTTCGGTGCAAATGCCGGAAACCGATTCCAATCGATCCCAAGCAGTCAGAGGCTCTGGTTGGGTGGCACGCGGACGGGGACCAAGGGACTAGACGGGTGCCGCCGATAACCATGACGCTCATCACGGCTTTTTAGACGGGCATGACTGGGGTTTTTCTTCTTATTAGTATTAGTCTGCTGGGTGGGCTTGTTTAGTGAGGTGGTGATGCCAATCAAGGCCCCCAACCACAACTGACTGACACCGGGAAACAAAAAGTGACTCGCCTCATTTATTAGACAGCCATGGTTCCCCCCCTTGTCTCGTCTTATCTTTTTATCCTCTCACTTGATTGCTTTCGACATCTTCATATGCATTCCGTAGGCCCGTAGTAGACGCTCAATTCCTCCTCGTCGCATTGCCTGGCCGAGCATGCGACAACCTTTTCTCTCGCATCGACGAATACAGCCACCCCGCCAAAAAGGCATCGAGGCATCGTCGACACGGCCCTTTCACTGTCAACGGGTACCTACGTCACCACTAAAAAAAAACCACCCGCCTCTAAAAAGTCAACATTAATCCTTGAAACAAGTCGCAATAGCGCCCTCTTCGACCTCTTCAACCTCTTCGCCTTCTTTCTCTTTTCCTCTTACTCCCCCGCTCCCTCTGCCTGCTTGACATAGCAGTCCCCCCGGCCGAAATGGCACCTGTACGAATCCATCCAGCTTCTCGTACGACCTCAGCAGGCTCCTTTCACGCTGGAGCTCCCATCCCCTCGGTCAATCCATTCCGACGCAATCCTTCACATCGCTACTACCAGACGTTTCCCACCACCCCGCCCAAAACACCTCTCGAGCAGCCCTCTCCTCCCTCCGACATCAGCTCTTCCGCCTCCGAGGCCGACGAACATGAGACGCCTCTACCTGTCCGCCAGTTGCTGCTGCTGGCCTTCCTCTCCCTTGCCGAGCAGACGGCCCTGAACTCGATATCCCCATACCTCCCCGAAATGGTCAGCGCCATGCCAGGCATCCCCGCGGGTGAAACCGGTTTATATGTCGGAACCCTCGCCAGCGCTTTTGCATTGGCCCAGCTCTCGACCAATTTTCTCTGGGGATATGCCTCGGACGGCATTGGCAGGAAGCCCGTCTTGCTCTTGGGGACATTCTCGCTCATGTGCTGTTTTTGCGTCTTTGGATTGTGCAGGAAATACTGGCAGATTGTCGTGGTTCACGTCGCCATGGGCATGCTCAATGGAAACGCCGCCTGTGTTCCCACCGTCCTGGGAGAAGTTACCGATCGAAGCAATCAGAGTCGCGCCTTTACATACCTGCCTATAATCTACTCGCTTGGAGGTATCACCGGGCCTGCCTTGGGCGGACTGCTCGTCAGGACCAATGCCTCGTATCCGTTCCTTGGCCCCAACATCCTCTCGGCTGTTTTGCTCGGTCTCGCCGTCATTGCGGTTGGTGTTTGGTTCGAGGAGACCTTGGACGAGAATGACGCTGGCTTTGCGAAGCCTGCTTGGGTGGAAAAGATTGCTTCTTGGCTACCGAGCCGAAAACCCGAACCTCGACGAAATTCCTGGAGCGCGCGATGGCCTCATCGCCATTCCAATCAGCCCTTGCTATCCTCGAGCGACTCCGAATACGATTCAGAAGAGGATAATGATGCGCCTCAGGAAAACCACGAACCCAACTCCAAACTTGGCCACGCAAAGTCCGTCTGGCAGGACATGACAAGAACCACAATGCTACTGTTGTGCACCTATCTCTTGTTCCAGCTCTCCAACATCTCGTTCAACAGCCTGTACCCCATTTTCGCCGATACCCCGCCTCCTGCTGGTCGCGACATGGTTCCCAGCAAAATCGGCATCAGTCTCAGCGCTGCTGGCATTGCGACAATCGTCTTCCAGGCCTTCTTCTACCAGTCCCTCAAGGTGAAGGCGGGGAACCTGGGCACTTATCAAATTGCACTTCTCGGCATTGGTATTTCCATGATTCTGATGCCTTGGGTTGGATACAGGGATGATCCTCCATTGTTTGGAATCGGCAGCGGGAAGATGTGGCTATATATTGAGCTTGGCGTGATTCTCATAATCAAGAATATTTGCGCTGTTGGTGGGTTGTCAAGCGTCATGCTACTGGTAAGGAATATTCGCACTCTTCGTTCATCTTCAACTGCTAATCTCATTCCCAGATCACCAACTCTGCTCCCTCCCACGCAAGCCTAGGTGCGCTCAACGGTATCGCCCAGACACTTTCCGCGCTCGGTCGAAGTTTCGGACCTTTTGTGTCTGGCGCCCTATTCACATTGTCCACGCATATTCACCCCAAAGGTGAAGTATTAACATGGACTCTTTTTGGCGGTCTTTGCCTTGTTGGCTGGGTGGCGTCGCTGTTCATCAAGCGAGCCGGCCTCGAGAGCGACGACTGGGAAGGCTCCGACTCTGAGCATCATTCAGATCACGAAACACCATAAACATACTATAAACAGATATACCAAACGGGGACGATGTATAAAAGGATTTGGTCATGATTTCATGCATAGATGAGGATTTGGAGTATTCAGGACGGCATTTTGATAGATGATTAGCGGGTGAGACCCCAGCATATTTGGGCTCTTTGTTTCCTTGGCATATTACTAGAGTTTACGGTATACCAGACCTTGACTGAGAAAATATCGAACTATAATAAAGATGAACCATTGACACAATCAAGGCATTATAATCTCTCTCAAGGCGGTGCGAATACCATGACATGGCAGTCAATTTCATGCGACGGAAAACACAAGACTGGACCACAGGATTGGGACACCGGAAACATTAACTCAAGACAAACATCAATCGTGATTCGTGACTTGAGCACTCTGGTATAGAACTACCTATGTAATTGAAGCAAAACAAATCGTGGATGCCAATGCGACACGTAAAACACCAGCGACATTTCTTAATATGAGTATCGGAAATGAGGATTTTGCTAAGAGAATTGTTAGTAAAGTCTCAAAAAATGGTAACAAGAGGGGGGACCAACCTTGTCCGTAATATCTTCAAATGCGTGAGTCAAGTTGGTGTCGGCAATAACTTCACCGCTTGCCACCTTTGCATCGCGCTTCTTGTTCTGCAGCACGTAATACGTTCGTAGGACAATCAACACAACCTCCAGGAGCACGAAGCACCCCAAGACAATGGACAGCGCGAGGAAATACCGCGGCGCGTCCTGGTCGCGGAAGCACTGGGGGCCGATGGAGTTGCCGGCAGCCCAGAAGATGAAGTTGCTCGCGATGATGACAGACTTCTTGGTCGAGCCGGCGACGTTGCGGGAGACGAGGGCGAGGGCGAGGCCGGAGCAGGCCCAGAAGGAGTACATGATGTAGTAGGCGATGAGGAGGCCGACGCGCTTCGAGGGCTCAAAGGGGATGGAGATGAGCACGACGACGCCGGCAATGGTGGGGAGCACGGCGAGCATCATGGCGACGGTGGTTTGCTGGAACTTGCGGTCGATGTAGGCGGAGCTGATCATGACAATCATCATGATGGCGCCAATGACCATCTGCAGCAGCTGGGTTTCCCACGTCGAGAAGCCAAAGGACTTGACGATGATGTTTGCGTATGCGCCGAGGCCGCCGGATGGGAGTGTGGTGAGGAGCTGGATCAGCGCAAAGGCGTAAACTATCATCGTGTCAGCCCCCGTACAAGCAAGAATAGTCCCTGAGATGGAAGGACTCACATTGAACGTCAGTAAAGGCATCCCAGACCTGTTCCTTGCGAAACACCTTGCTCTGGAGACCGGTCTGGTTCTCTCGCACGCGCTCAATCATGAGCTTCTTGTCCTCCTCGGGCCAGCACTTGGCCTTCATGGGCGAGTCGGGCATCCAGAAGAAGATGAAGACGCCCCAGAAGACGGTCAGGACGCCGTACGTCATGAAGAGGGCCTGCCACGACTTGATGGGCGAGCTGTCGGGCACAAACGAGAAGCCAAAGGCGCACAGCCCGCCGATGATTTGCTGCAGCCCGTTCATCATGTACCAGAAGATGATGGTGGACGCCTGCTCCTGGCGGCGGTACCAGATGGACGAGAGGAGCACAAAGGTCGGCTGGCAGGCCGCCTCGAAGCCGCCGAGGAAGCCACGGAGCACGACCAGGCCGGCGAAGCTCTTTGCCACCGAGTGCAGGGCGAGAGTGATACCCCAGAGCGTGACGTTGAGGGCGAGCCACTTGGCGATGGGGACGCGCTGGATGATGTAGTTTTCCTGAAGGGATGGATGTTAGTAGGGGAGTAGATGGAGAGTGGTGATTTTGACATACCGGGTACTCGACAACCAGAACGACGAGGTAAATGACGGTGGTCAACCATGAATACTGCCAACTGTTAGACACTCGAACAAGATCAAGTCTTTTGAGCTGCTCACTTGGTTATCCTTGAGGTGCGCATCGTCGACAATGCCCATGATGGACGCAAACGACATGGTTCCCTTATCAAGCGATTGGATAAAGTACGTCACCATCATGACAAGGAGCACACGCTTGTCAATCATCTTCCGCAAGCGCTTGCTCGTGCTCTCGTCAATCTCGATCCTGGTCTCGGACGCATACTGGGCGACCTCCTTGTCGACGAGGTCGTAGTTGGTGCGGTTCTTGAGGGGCTCCTCGATCTCTACCGCGTCCGCGGCGGCCACCTGCTCAAGGTCCTTCATGGTGTAGATAGCCGGGAGATTTTAAACTTGAGGATTAAGGATAGATGAAGGATAATAGCAAGGAAGATCACAGATAGGAGGGTGGGCTCGGAGCCTCGTTTATATATGTATTAGTTGAGCGGTGCTGGTGCGGCCATATAGCCTAAACCGTGGGTATATGTTCGCCTGCCGCCGCAAGATGCTACTCAGAACCCAACAACCCTGGCTCGCGCCTGAGTCAGGGAGGTGTGTGGAAGAGCGAGTTTCCATTGGACCTCTGGCATGGAAAAGAAACCAAGGTCGGGGATGGTCCAACTTAGCTCAAAGGGCCTTGACACACTGGTCCGGGGTAGCCATCCGGGGTATAAGGTGACCACATTTGGGGGTGGGGCGAAGAGTGAGGGGATACGGTGGAGTTCCCCAGGCGGAGGGATTGGAATGAGTCTGGGGTATCGGGGTGAAGGACTGGTTGTTGGTTCTGATGCTCCGAGATGGCCATGTTCGTTCTTCCTGGCCTTGGGGGACGAGGGAGAGGTTTGGGAGAAGGGTGAGCTGAGAGGGATCACAATGCATGGACTGCTCTCCAAAACTTTGCGCGAATTTGGGGTCGACGCATACGAGAGTTGGAGTAGCTGTCGCCAAGAGAGGCAGACAAGGGACCGGGGATGAAAAGGATTCATTAAACAGGCCATCTCCGCAGGGGAGGGTGCCATTGAGCAGGAAAAAGAAGCGTCCACGCGAGGGACACATCGTACGTGTCTCCTGGAAGCCGTCCGGCTCAACTCTCGGTAACCGATAATTACCAGCGAGTCCCGAGACTGAGTCAAGGCTGCTGAAAAGAAGGAGGGGGGAACCACGAAAAGAAAAACAAGACCAAGGCTGTTTGGAGAGATCATCACTTCTGATTCTTCTTTTGGCCCTCCTCTCCATAATTTCCCCTCTCATTTTCCCCCGCAGCGACCCCCAATATCCCTCCCTCTCCAGAACCAATTACACCGAGATTCGTACCCCGGTACGTAACCTGCGTGACCTGTCAGGGCAGAATGGCCAGGTTTGGCATGCCTAGGCGCCCTGCTCGGCGTTCTGTGCGAGAACGAGCTAATATCACACTCTGCAGTCCATACTCGGATGAGAAAGAATAACGCAAAGAGATGTCCCCGATCACTTTGGTTCTTTCATCATAGGTTCATTGACTCGCTCCCTTCTTAGCCTTTACAGCAGCACACGTGGCTTACGAAACATGTTTGAAGAGAAATTTGTCGACTTTTCCCCCTCTTCGGGCGCCGTGAACCTCGTGGGGGCTACCATCGTTGTCAGTGCAACCGACGACCCTGGAGTTCGGAGAGCTGTCCGAGACCTGGCCCAGGATTTCGACAGGGTGACGAGGCAGGGAGCAAGCCCCTTGAAAGAGGTGAATGATGATGAAGCTCTGGGAATTGGGTCTACCGCCATCATAGTAGGGAGTTTGAAGTCGAGTAAAGTCCTTGAGCAGCTTCAAGGGAAGGGCCTATTCGACCCGTCAAGTATTTCGGGAAAATGGGAATCCTTTGTCACCACTGTGGTCGAACGGCCGTTCCCAGAATGCGAAAGAGCCCTGGTAATAGCTGGAAGTGATCCCAGGGGTGCCATCTTTGGCATTTACACCCTATCTGAACAGATTGGTGTTTCTCCGTAAGTCATTTTGTGGCACAGCTATACAGAGTCCTAATTATACAAGTTGGTACTGGTGGGCAGATGTACCACCTGTGCATCACGACCAAGTATACGCCACCGACAAGACCACTATCCACGGAGAACCCAGCGTGCGATACAGAGGCATATTTCTCAACGATGAGGCCCCGGCATTGACAGGCTGGGTGCGTGAGAAGTTTGGCAAGTATAACTCGGAGTTTTACAAAAAGATCTTTGAACTCCTTCTCAGACTAAAGGTGAATAAAGATGCCGACACGGTTCGCAGAAGCTGACAGATTCAAGGCCAACTTCCTCTGGCCTGCCATGTGGCCCGGCTACCCCAACCCAGGCGCATCCTTCTTCGTCGACGACCCTGACAACCAGAGGTTGGCCGACCTGTACGGCATCGTAGTATCGACCTCGCACCACGAACCCATGCAGCGACTCTCCAACGAGTGGTTTGCCGAGAACCCCGACGGGAGCTGGAACTGGCTGACCAACAAGGAGAAAATCACCGAGTTCTTTGAGCACGGGGCGAGCCGGGCCCAGGGCTACCAGTCGTACTTTACCCTCGGGATGAGGGGCGAGTACGACAAGAAGATGGTGTGCGAGGATCCTGCTGCCGTTGTCCAGGACGTCGTCGATGCGCAGAGGGACGTGATTAAAAAGGTCTACGGACGAGCTGACGCAGTTCCACGTGAGTTGTTGCAAATTCATGCTTAAGTAAACTTCAACTAAGTTGATTCAGAACTATTCGCGATCTACAAGGAAGTCCAGTCCTTGTTTGAAACTGGGCGTTTGGATATCCCCGAGGATGTGACTCTGCTCTTTCAGGACGACAACTTTGGGACTATCCGCAGACTTCCCACAGCAAAAGAGTCCAAAAGGTCTGGCGGTGCTGGAGTAAGATGCCTCGAACCGAGTTGCACATCAAGAGCTCACTGGTTCTAGGTTTATTATCATCTTGAATATGTCGGGTCTCCGCGCAGTTATAAATGGATCAACAGCAACTCTCTTGTAAGTCAACATACCTGCATGCAAGCCAGAGCATTGACGTTGACTCTTTGAACCAGGGCAAGGTATGGCACCAACTCATGCAAGCCTACCACCACAACGCACGACAGATCTGGGTCTTCAACGTTGGCGACCTGAAACCTCTCGAGGTTCCCATCACTTTTGCAATGGCCCTCGCCTGGAACGTAGAGCACATCGGGCATGACGGGCTCCGGAATTTCTTCCATGAAGCTGCCGCGCGAGAGTTTGGTGCTGAGCTGGCTGGCGATGTCGCTGACATTTGGTACCAATACGACCGCTTGGTGTCGCTGAGGAAACACGAGCATATTGAACCCGAGACCTTTTCTATCCTTCACTATCAGGAAGCGAATCGTATTGTAAATCAGTGGAAGCAGCTGCTTGACTTAGCTAAAGCTGCGCACGACCGTGTCGATGCAGAACAAAAAGCAGCTTCTTTCCAGCTAATCCTCCACCCCGTCAAGGCATCCTTCATCTACGTCTCGCTGCAGGTCACGCGTGCACGCAACCAGCTCTATGCCCGCCAGAGGCGAAACTCGGCCAACAAGACGGCCCAGGACGCGCTCGACCTGTTCGACGCCGACTTTGACCTCTCGGAGGAGTACCACGCCCTCCTGGACGGCAAGTGGAACCACATGATGATGCAGACGCATTACGGCTACGAGGAGACGTGGCACGCGCCGTCCAGGGACATGATCAGCGGCCTAAGCTTCGTCCAGAAGCGCCAGAACTCGAACCCCATCGTCGGCCAGATGGGCGTTGCGGTCGAGGGCCACGAGGGCGTTCGGCCGGGGCGTATCAACGAGGAGTCGGAACGGACGCACCCCAGCAGACGGGATCTCGTCCCGGGCCTGACATTGGGAGCCATGAGTTCCTACGGGCCGGAGTCACGCTGGTTCGAGGTTTATACTCGAGGGGTTCCGGTTATTCACTGGTCAGCTTCGGTGCCGCACGACTGGGTGCTGCTGTCTCAGTCACAAGGAGTGCTGGAACCGGGAAAGGACGATGCTCAAGTCAGCATCTCTATTGACTGGACCCGAGTGCCCGAGGCCTTCGAAGAGGAGATACTGATAACCGTGCAATCGGAGGAGGGAGACTTTGAGCACGTCCATCTGCCCGTGAAGAACCGCCGCGTTCCGGCCGCATATGAGGGAGGCTTCATTGAGAGCAGCGGCTATGTGTCCATCCCTGCAACAAGATGCAAAATCGGCCTTCCATATCTGAAGCTCCCTGACACGGGAAGGACAGGATCTGGGTCGGTTACTCTCCTGCCTGAGCACACGGGAAGTGAGGACCTGTCCTTCCTGGAACACCCCTTCTTCCTCTTCTCGGAGACGTCCAAAGGCAGCATTGAGCTTCATTTCGGCGCCACTCTGGATCTCTCCCCGGAGGACGCCATGTTCTACGACTTGCAACTCGATCAAGGTCCTGCGGCGTCTCACCAGCTCCAGAAGAGCACGCCTGAAAGCCTCAAGAATGCTGCGGATCTGGGTTGGGCCTCGGCTGACGGCTGGTTTTACGCGGCCTCTGACAACGTCTGGGTCCGGAGACATGAATACTCCGGGGATGAGCTGAAGCCAGGCGCACATGTTTTACGAGTAAAGCTGAAGCATCCGAATTTGCTGTTGGAAAAGATTGTCGTCGACCTGGGTGGTGTCTTTGAGAGTTACTTGGGTCCTCCGTTCAGTCAAAAGATTTGATAATGGCGGAATAGTCAGGATAAAAGGGGGTTCAACGTGCAACATTCAATAGACAATGCTAAGCCAATTCATATACTCCTCTATGCCCCCGCTCGTTATGCAATGCCTGTATGTTGTCTATGCCAGTCAAAACAAAACAGCAACTAAAATCAGAAAACAACGTAGAGAAGAAGCGAAACGAAACGAAAGGAGACTCCATCCATGTACCAATCAACACCCTCCAGAGGTCGCCAGGACATACACTCCCTCAATACCAAGAAGGAGCCGTCTGCCAGTGCCTCAGCATAGCATCAACAGCGGTGTTCCACTCGTACTCGAAGCAGGCAGCCAGCTGCTGCACGTCGGCCTCGGACGGCGACACCTCACCCCACATCTCGGGCTTGGACGCCTCGACGGCCGCGTACGCCGGAATCAGCCCGTCCTCCTTGATCTTCATCAGGCACAGCCAGGCCAGGTTCCAGCTCCGGTTGCTGTTGGGGTCGGCCCGCACGCGGCCGTGGGCGTCGTGCACCACGTCGGCGCTGATGGGGTAGTTGCCCGTGAAGCCGCGCAGCTCGGTGAGCAGCTGGTTCGAGGTGACGTAGTAGACCCAGGCCGTCGTCATGGGCTCCTGGAAGGCCCTGGCGTCGGCCTCGTCCTCGCACGACGCGGCTATGCGCTCGATGCGGCAGAGCTCGGTGAGGGTGTTGACGCTGTGGTTGTTGAGGGCCTTGATGGTTGATTTGATGGACGTCTTGAAGACCGGGTCAGCCATGTTCAAGTTCCTGCGGGGGTATGGGTTCAAGAAGAAGAGCTCGTAGTTCACCTTGGAGCCTTTTGACTTGGAGGAGCTTCCTCCAGAACGACGTGAAGACATTGTGTCGAGACCGAGGATAGGGGGGGGAAAGGAGCGATTGTCGACGGTTGATATAAGAACTTTTTTCAAACGTGGCAGTGACCAAGTTGTTTGTGTTCTTGTTGGACAAACAGGTCAGGATGGCTTCTTGAGAAGCGTCGAAGGGTGTTTTATTTGTGTTCTGGCGGAGACATCCATCGCCCCCAATAGTCGTCCGGTCTCAAAGGTGGCCCAGACGAGGAGGATGAAGTGAAAGGTGATTGAAACCCCTTCGCCAATCACGACCCGAAGATGGTCCAAGACTATCACACAATGTGCCTCGGTGCTCAGCAGAGGGTATTCAAGTGGTGAGCAGTCACGTATTTCTCGTGATATATCGGGCCGGGGACTTCCACAAAGGGGTATAAGTGACCACGAGCAGTAAGACGAACCACCTCACGATGCTATCCGAACATGAAAAACTTGGTAAGGGAGGGGTCAGTCGAAGCCCAAAAGTTTGGTTCAGAAGCGGCCGATGAAGGGTCCAGAACACTTGCGAGTTTTCCAATCACCAGGGTTTATTGAGAAACTTCCACCAGGGAGGGGGGGAGAGGCAGAGGTCAAGTGGAGAGCTTCAGGCAAAGGGTGCCAAGATTCCAAGTCTTCCTTCTGGGGTCCAGAGACGGTGTTCAGCCCTACTGGGTGGAGAGCAAAGGGGGCCCGAGGTTGCTCGACGACTCACGGTTCAACAGAGGGTCTATTATACTTCATCACGAGGCGAGGCAGAGGGCTGACGAGACGTAGATCACATCACGACAGAGGCTCAACTTTGGTCAGATCCCACCTCGCTTGAGCTGCGTCCTCTTGAAATAACTGGACGACAACTAGGACAATATTTTTTAAAGTTTCATGGCCCTCCCCCCCTTCATCCTCTACGCCCTTCGAAGAAATCTCGAACGCCCCAGTAAGAGACAGACGGTAGGTCATATCTGGAATCAGACCCTGACTCGAGACACACAAAATCGCCTCACAAGGCCAACACGTAGTACAGCCCCCAAGGGCTAACGCGGAACGACTGGATCTCTCGAGGAAAGAGTCCTGAATCCGTAGGGCACGGGACCCCACGTGAGATTTTAGATGACGAATAGACGAGGTAGGGAGGGGGGAGCTCTTCACGATGATGGGTAGGTAGAAGAGTATATACGTAGGGGCGCTACACGCACGCCCGGACCCGGGCCTTGTAGACGTTGCTCCGTTGCGAATAGGATCGGCGGGATTAGTGGCCGCTGCTCCCGCCAAACGTTGTTCTGCGTGTTTTCCCTTTTCCCCAAGGGTAGGGTGTTTTCGCCTCCCCGGGGGGCGCCGTTGCATGTGTTCTGGGCGCCTCAGCCCTTCACGTTTTGGAATCTTGTCCCAAACGGGGGACCTCCTCTCTGCGGCCCTTGGTTTCACTGCCCTGTCAGACGAGACTATACCGCGAGGGGGCGGGTATCTAAGCGCATAGCCGCATTTGTTGCATGTAAGTCAATGGGCTGACGCTCGCATCCATTTCCACTGAGTCGGGAACGGTACCTGTTCCGCAAAACGCTCTCCCCCTTGTCTCCTGGTCAGCCCTGGGTGAAACCTGTTCCGGGACATGGGGGGATATCAGCTCAGCACATTGTAACTGTCACAAACGGGAAAAGAGGGAAAAACCCGCACGACCAATCCGCAACCTCACCGCGCAACTCATAGCACCGCGACCCACGCCGCGTCAGCCTTAAGCGGCCGCCCTACATGGGTTCCTTCCATGGCCATGGCTTATATCAGCAGAGCAGTTAGTAAGGCCCATCGCGTGCCCTCTCAGCCTCTCTCTACTTCTATTCTGACCTCATGGAAGAGGAAGCTCCGGTGCGGGTCGCCCGCGTGGCGAATCCCAGCAGGGAGCGAGCGAGCGTCTGCCGGCAGTGGAGAGAGAGATGATGATGATGGGATAGGCATGAGACTAATAGTAGCGGCCGAGAGACGGCGAGCTTGGTTTGTCCCACTGCTGTTGTTAAATAAAACTCGTGGCAGTGTTCTTTTTTTTTTCCCCTGTGTTTGGGTCTTTTGTGTTGGTCAGTGTCGTGCGGTGAAGAACCAACACGTCCGGGTAGGGCAGGGCAGCTTGTCAACCACAGGACCAACAGCTTGTTCATCGTGGCGCGGAGGGGGCAGGGGAGAAGAGATGAGCGAGATCAAGCAAGTCCTCGATCCAGACAAAGTAATTTCATGCATGTCGCTGTTAAATCCGTGTGACGGGAACCGATGCATCCGTGAAAGATGATAGGTCGTCAGCAAAACTACAACGTTGCAGACAGAATCCTACGCCGCATCTGCCGTCGCAGCGAGTGCGAATCCAGATCGCCATGGGCCCAAGAAACAAAGTACCGCGAAAGGGAAACGTCGATCATCTCGGGATCTACTTCTAAATACAGACCGACTTTTACCTTGCAACCTTGTTGCCTTGCGAGAAGAAACATGTCAAGGCCCAGCCCCGCGAGGCAGTGACCACGATGCGTCCACTACGCGTATTGGTGTCGTCACCAGTTGCCGTCGCTCCCGGGGATATTTTTCGGGTTTCTCGGACCTGGTCATGAGCAACCGCCCGGGCGCCACGGAATGCGCAAAACGATACGAATCCCGTCTCGAAGAGCATCTGCTCCAAAAGAATCGGTCTGATAACATGCCCGGAGACCGGTCGTACGCGTGCCATCGGCATCCTTCTCACGGTCTGATGATCTCTTGCAACAATTAGTGCGAGAGACGATGAGAGAGAGCAACCTGTAAGATGCCATCCAGTGAATGTTGCATTCCAAGAGCCAAGAGCCATAGGATTCTCTAGTACAAAAAAACACGCATTCCTCCAAGGAACAGAAATTAAAAATAGTTACAAATTCACAATCACCTACCAGGTGCCCTTCACTCTCAGGTCCCGCGAGCTCTCGCCAACCGCGAATTCGTACTCTCCGTCGACCAGCATCACCCAATTCTGCTTGACCACGTCCCAGTAACTCAAGTCGCGCCTTGTCAAGTTGAACTCGACCGTCTTGCTCTCGCCCTTCTTCAGGGGTGGTTTCTCGAATCCGCGGAGGACTCGGACAGGAAACTCGACATTGCTCGATGTCTTGGGGTACGATAAGTACAGCTGCGGCACAGCTTTCCCATTCACCGGTCCAGAATTTTGAACCACGACAGAAATAGTAACGTACGTCTCCCACAGATCGGGGTTGCCTCCTTCTTCACCACCGGCTTCCGACAGTGGTTGCTCCGTGTCGTAGCCGTCGGGGTACGGATACTCTCCGTGCTTGACGTCCTTCGGCGAATTAATGTAAGGATACACGTACTTCTTGAGCTTGCGGATATTTCTAGGGAACAGCGCCTCCTTCGCATCAGGAATGGTCGTGTCGAATTGGGGTGGCTGCGCGCCGGCTTCTGGTCGCTTGGCGGGAAGTGCTGACTTCTCCTTGCGCGGTGTGACGTCCAAGTCCTTGTATTCAAATTTGGTGTAGGACAGGCCAAAGCCAAACTCGAATCGGGGCTCAATTTTGTACTTGTCAAAGTGCCTGTAGTCGATGAAGAGACCCTCGTCAAAGTTCTGCTGCGGGACAACAGCATTTGGCAAGTACATGACTTGTCCTCCTTCACCGTAATCATCAAGGGCTTTGCCAATCGTGTATGGTAGCCTACCGCTCGGGTTCTCGTCGCCGAAGATGATGCTTTTGATGGCATCCCCGCTCTCTTGGCCCGGTAGATTCGCTGCTATCACGGCCTTGATGCGAGGATGATCAATCCACTTCTCCATGACAACAGGTCCGACTGCATGAACAACCACGATCGTATATCCCGAACCACTGCCACAGTAATTTGCGACTTCGAAAACAAGTTCCTCGCCGCCTTTCTGCAGGAAGAGGTTGTTTCGATCTCCGCGAATGCCGTCCGATGCTATGAACCCTTCACCGGCGTCCGAGTTGGCGAAGACGATGCAAATGTCCATATCGTCAAGCTCGGGATGTGTTTTATGTCGCACATTGTTCGTCAAAATGTCAGTCACCGTCACCTGGCTGTCAAAAGCCTCTTTCAATGAATGAACGGGAGCTTTCAGGTATGGAAAGTTGACAGCGCCACTTCCCCATCCCGATCCCAAGGTGCCTTGGTTGCATCCTCGATCTGCGCAGTGATTCGGTCCTTTCCCTTGACCTGCATCTTCGCCGAATATGCCCACGGTAATGTGTCCTTCATGCCCCTTGACCTCAAGCTGGCTCGGCGTTCCGTTGCGGTTCAATGGTAGCATTCCCTCGTTCTTGAGAAGCACACTGCCTTCTATTGCCGCTTGAAGGGCGATAGTCGAGTGGTTGCTCTGGACATTGACATATTTGTTGACCTCGACCTTCTCCTGCGGTGAAGAACTCCCAGGTGCAATAACACCCATCTTTTCGTCTGTAAAAGATGAGAAATTGGGCCCTTTCCTATCAAACACCTTGATGTCGTCCTGTCCCAGCTGATACCAAGCAGCAACAATCCGGGTAACCATGTCGTTCAACCGTTCCACGGGGAGTGACCCGTTCAACACAGCCGTGGAGAGCCGATGGCCCCAAAGAGGCTCTCCATCTTGCCACTTCAAGCCGTCGCCCGGCATGGACATGTCCAGTCCTGCCAAGGCACTTGCAACGCCAGATCTCTGGGCCAGCCAATCTGACATGACAAATCCCTGGAAGCCCATCTCGTCCTTGAGAATGCCATTGAGCAGCTTGGAGTTGCCGCAAGCATAGGAATTATTCACCATGTTGTACGAGCACATCACACTGGCGACTCCAGCTTTGACGGCGTCGGCGAAAGGCCAAGCGTAGAGTTCGTGCAAGGTGCGGTCATCAATGTTGGATGACATGGCATTGGGGAGACCCCATTCCCAAGATTGACGGAAATGCTCCTGCTCATTGCCCACAAAGTGTTTAATCGTAGCCATTACTCCTTGATCTTGTATACCTCGGACCGTTTGTGAACCGGCGATGCCTTGAAGATATGGATCGGGTCCAAAACCTTCCCAGTTGCGACCGCCAGCAGGCATCCTCCCGAGAGCACCAACGCAAGGTCCCAAGAGAACATTGATGCCTTTTCCTCGAGCTTCAAGGGCGTGTGCCTTGCCACGCTCGTACATCAATTCCTTGTTCCAAGTAGCCCCAACTGTGATTCCAGCCGGGAAAGCCGTGGCATTATCGCTCATTCGAATTCCCAACGGCCCGTCTTGCAATGCGAGACCTGGAAACCCAACGCTGATAGCAGGGCCCGTGTTCCCGACAGCCAAGCCCATACTCCATCCCGTGCCAGTAGTGATGTTGACCTTGTCAGGGAGGGTCATATGAGAGACGAGCTCTGCGGCCTTCTTGTAGCTTTCCTCCCACGATTTGACCGTGCCTCCCTTTGGGCTGGGATACCACGGCGGCGAAAGTGCATCACTTGGTGCAGTAAAGTATTTTCTCCAGGCCAGCCCAACTATGGCTGTGATGATTGCCCAGACAATGAGAATTACACCAAAAATCGTCAAACAACATCGTTTGTTGGGCGAGCGACAAGGCCGACAGAGCCCTGGCAATGCTGGCCTCCGTTCTCTTGCCTTTGCGGGGGTTTCATACAAGGGGTCTCTGTCAAGAAACTCTGTGGCATCAAGATCAGATAAATCGTCAGAGTCGTAGTTACCATCGTGGGATGATCTTTGGGAAGCCTTCAGAAGGCCCTCGCTGCTGGGATCCATTGTTTCACATAGAAATGATCGAGGTCGCGGTATAAAGCGTAATTGCGCCCAAAAGGATATCGCCGCAGGGCTATGATGGTATTGATGAGAAAAGGTCGTTACAGGAGAAAGGAGAGGTTGAGATAAACTCGGATGATGCTCGTCAAATCAATCATCGGATCGTATCTAATCCGACGCCGCGAAACTCACAATTCACGGAGTAACTTGCTTCCTTCTGTTGCCCCTGGAAGTCATCGACGGATACGGGGTGGGTGGCGCTATCTACCCGCTACAATTCCCCGGTAGCTCCGCTGGAATGCCCACCAGTTCCAGTACCTGCATCGGGCCACTGTAAATGTGTAAATGGTGCATGGAAGTGAAATAAACAGCCCTGAATGCTGCCATCTCGTTCTCGAAATTAGAAGTGGTAATGTATGGGTAACTTCAAAAGGGCAGTGCAGTGTTTTCCATCCTTGCTTCGCGGAATGTGCTCACTGCGAATGTTTTACAGAATCACTTCCTTATCGACATAGCAAGAATCCATTGCATTAATCAGAGTTCATACTCACAATGCCAACGCTGAACTTCATCATCAACTAGCTTGACCAACGAATAAAACTTTACCAGACTTGATGGCCTCGAGTTGACCAAAAGTCCTGTATATTATTATTTCATCATTCAAATCGAATTTTAATTTGCGATCCGGCACATCGTTCACAAGGTGTTGAGACGACCTTGGACGGGAATTGTGTGGCTAGTGTGTGGCTGAGTAGCTGCTGCGGCAGTTCCTCGGTAAACTCTCCCAGCTGGTCTACGAAGAGAGATTCTCGAATCAAGGATCGGTCCGCCAGCATCTTCGTCATTCAAGTCCCAATTGCCCAACATGTCGATGTTTCGCGCGAAGAAGCTCGACCTGGGCTGCTTCGTCAATGTCCGCACATTGCGCGACCATACGAAGCGCAAGGTCTTTGAGGCCCATGAGACTGAGAGGTGAGAAACTTCCTGACCTCATCCTACCCGAATCTATTCGTCCTCCCAACTACCAATCTCACGGCTCAAATAATCCGATGCTATAAACAAGAGACTTCCGGCATGCATTGCGGCTCTTGAGCACTTTGATTGACTCTGTGCTAACGGAATTGATCCAGGCATGCCCTCCGATACATCATCCGCAACACCACCCTTCCTCCTCGAGTCCGCGCCGAAGCCCAGCTTCAGCTAACCCAAATGCACTGTTACACTCGACCGACCCAAATCCGAAACCGATGTATCATGGGTGGCAAGGGCCGCGGTATCTTGAGCGACTTCAAGTTGACGAGAGTAAGCTGTCTCGATTCGACCATGAACCGAATATCGTACTGACGGACGCAGTTCAATTTCCGTATGGAGGCAATGGCCGGTAACCTGCCTGGAGTGAAGAGAGCCAGTTGGTAAACTCAGGAAAGTTGAACTACGTCCATTCGAAGATGCAAGAAGTGTACGACTAGATATTGGGCAATGTGCTATGATTTGGGTTGAGAACAAACGTCTACGTACATGGCATAGGAAACGGAATAGACTTCTGGAATAACTGTAAAATACAAGTTAAAGATACCTCGATTTCACTCCCCGCCGCAACTACTGGGGCATTGTTGAAAACTTGATGGGCATTGAACGGTTCAATGCTTGATGTCAACCTATCCTTGCGTCCTTGCACGTCCAAAGGGAAGCATCATGGAAACACCGTGAAACACAAGACCATCGATAATTTCCATGTAAGCATCAATTCTTTGCCGTCAATTTTAAGTAGATATTTCTTACTTTAATGTGAGATACATAACCAGTAGAGGTCACAGATGCGCTATATGGTCTCAAGAAAATCCCGATTTTGTTATGTATAGGGTAGGCAATTTTTAGGCCGGCGCCACCGATAAGCGATAAGGCACCCATGTCGATTTCTGCTTGGAGATTGGAATGAGCAAGAACCATTACTTGCCACTCCATGAGAAAGACAGCGACTTTCTTCTTCCAACCTCATTTAACCACTTGTCAACCGCCATTCATTATTCATCATGGGAGGCGGCGATCTCAACTTGAAAAAATCCTTTCACCCCGCGCTGCGGCGCAATCAGCAGGCCGTCTACGAGGAGGAACAGAAGGCTCTTGCCGAGCGCAAACGAACACAGCAGCGCGTCAATGAAATCAAGGAGGAACGAGCCAAGGAAGAGCTTCAGAGGCAACTTGAAGCGGCCGGAGGCAAGAAGCGGATCGATCGCGTCGATTGGATGTATCAAGGCCCTACCGATGGCCAGACTGGTACCACAGAAGAGACGGAGGCCTATTTGCTAGGCAAGCGGCGGATTGACAACCTCATCAAGGGAACGGAGCACAAGAAGCTAGAGAAGCAGGCCGGGCAAGAGAGTTTCATGGCTGTGCAGAATGCCAACAGTGCACGCGATACAGCAGCGAAGATTCGAGACGATCCTTTACTGGCCATCAAACGACAGGAACAAGCAGCGTATGAGGCAATGATGAACAACCCAGCGAAGCGACGCCAACTTCTATCTTCTATGGGCATCGAAGACGAGAGAGAGAAGGAAAGATCGAAGCGAAAAGAAGAGCGACATCGACGAAAGCACCGGCATCGCAGCCCGGACTCTGGCGAAAGACGACACAGACGACAACGCTCGTATTCACGATCGAGGAGTCCACGAAGACTCGACAGATCGCGAGATGAGGATAATTACAGACAACGAGAGGAGTCTTCTGACCGCCGGTCGCGAAGAAGACGGGATGACTCAGGCGACAGAAGAGAACGTCGACATCGATACCATGATGACGAAAGAACCTCTGAACGTCGAGACTCACACCGTCGAAGAGACGATGACCGCCAGAGGAACGATGACCGGCGACGAGATGAACCCGATTCTGGAGATGATCGAAGCCACCGAAGACGATCAGAGCCCAACGGCCGATCTGATCACTCGCGAAATGGACAAAATGGAGATGATCGAAGTGATTCTCGACGGAGCTATGGCGGCGATACTCGCGATCGAGGCCAGTATTCCAACAAAGGCAGTCACCGGCCTGAAGCAGATGATAAGACCAAGGATGAAGAGCGGCAGCGCAAGCTTGCAGCCATGCAGTCAGCGGCTTCCGAGCTTGACCAAGACCGAGAGAAGCGGTTGACAGCTCTCGAAGAACGGGAAAGATCACTGCGCGAGGCTGATGATCAAGCTCGAGAGCGTGGCGGAGACCGAGGCTTTGTCAACGGACTGCATCGGCAGGCGGGCAAGTTGAATCTGGCAGAGCGGATGGGTCGTGGGCGGCAGGGCTATCAGCGGGACGACGACTAAAGCCTCAATGTCTGACTAGCAGTAATGTGGTAAGATAGGTACGCAGTATGTTGGTACTCGGGATGCATATGAGCATTTGCATGCAGGTTCAGAGCAAGGCTATATACATTTCACTTCGGTTCGCATCTGCAAGCATTCGATCATGTCATTTTAGGTATGGAAGAAAATTAGTAATAACATGCATTACGAGAGCTTCTTTGGCGTATTTCGTCCAATGTTCCGTGTATCTGTTGCCGCCGACGTTGGGAGTCATGACCCAAGCCACGTCAAGTACTCCATCCAGTCCAGTGCGTATTTATCGCCACACCGCACTCAGTGGTGTTGATACGAGTTCGTACGGGAGAGCGACGGGTGAGAATCGTAAGCCCAAGCCTGCATGTGCCTACGTAAACACCGACCAGCAGACTTTGAGAGGCTATCACTGCCACAGTCCGTGTTAGGATGAATAAGAGTTGTGTTGGGCAATAGACGATGAAAGCGTCACCGACTTGTTGGTCTGGACCATGAGAAGCAAAAAAGAGTGCAGAACTCAGCGTCTCCCAACAATGCCATTCCCGTCGATAAGCCGCGTTGGCTTTGCCCTTCCCGTCGTCGTCGTGGTCGCCACCACAGGGAAAACAAGCAAGTAGCCGACGTTTTCGTGATTAGTCTCTGGCTTAAAGTCCGTTGAGTGCTGAATGTGGTCTTTCAGGTGGAGTTGAAAGGCTGGAACCCATTAAGTTAACCTTGTCGCCATGATCCAATGCCCGTTTCCCCGTGTCATTCAAGGTCTCCATATCTTGCCCTTTCTCGCAAAGTTGCACTGGGAAACCTCGAGCTGCCTGCAAGAGTGTTGCTCATGGTGAACGAGTCGAGATTAAGTGGTGGAGAAGTAGCTTTTACAGATGAGCATTTTCCTTTTTCTTTCTTTTCTTTTTTTTTCTTCTTTTTTTTCTCGTACATACATGTTCACGCCAGAAAAATCCCTTCCGTCGACGTGGTCCAGACGCAAAGGGTCAAGTAGGCAGAGGACCCATGGTGATGTGCTAGGTACCTTGCAGTGGTGCACCATGCAACGCGGATCGAAGACGTGTTCCCTGCCTGCCTTGTTCCCCGAACGAGCGCGGGACTGTGAACTGTTCAATCGAGCCCACCTTTTCTTCCTCACGATTGGATGTTGGGAGATGCTTTGCGCATGCTTGGACCTGCACCCATAAGGGCGGGAGATAAAGATAGCAACAGGAGGGATGCCAAGTCATGCAGTTTGAATGTGCTGTTGAATTGACAGCCTGGCTTTTTTGGCTGAAGGCATTGGAGCTGAGGACGGGAGCAAGATACAGAGACTAGAGGGCCAGGTAAATTGAGACCTCCTCACGCATCCCTACCTACGGAGTCCCTACAATTGCTACAGCACCATTCAACGCTTTCAGAGGCAAAAGTGATTAAACTTGGCCTGCCGACTAATTCAAGTTTTAATGGGGGTCTTGGACTCCCTGGCCAATCCCGTCTAATGAGCGGCCCCAATTCCCCATCCCATCATTCCTCGCCGGGCCAAAGTTGCAAAGCTATTGAGGCTCGGGGGGAGACCACGTTAGGTACCCGAGACGGCAAACTTTACTGGGCTTGAGCGCTATCGACACCCGCTGAGTCGCCTTTCCCTGCAGTGGTTACAGCGCCCGAGGGGGGGGCCTCCACGCGCCCAGCCAGGCTGAGTCGGGGCGACATCGCCTTTCGGACTCGCAGGCTGATTAGGTACCTACTTCAGGTAATTCATTGCACTGTTGCATCCTTGTCCCTGCCCTGCCTCTTCCCGTGCTTGCTGCTTGCTGCCG
>JALNIO010000287.1:0-18268 GCA_023509875.1 Rugonectria rugulosa | reverse complement strand
CCCCCCCCCTGCCTTTCCCCTCTGCGCACACAGACCCCTAAGTTGCTCCCTTCACCAAAAGGCACACATTATTTCGCCTGTATAGAGTACCTACTTTACTCCGTGCACCAGTATTTCTTTAGACGACAGGCAGCCCGTGACCTCGTAGCATTGGCGCTCGGCCTGGCTCGCCTTTTCGCGACGATCCCTCCTCGACACCAATTTACGGAACCTCTGGTGGTATTCGTACTTGGGAATTTTCCTCGTACAACCTTCCTCCTCGAATACTCACAACCAAACAACCCTTCCTCACTACAGCCGCCGTCCCAACAGCCGACCTCTTCCGGTGTCGTTACATCCATTCGTATACGATTGCCATTGTCGCCATTTCTCGTGTCCCCGAAACTCAGTCCGCATTCGGTCCATCCATCTTTTTGCGCGCCACCATCAGCACGTCGTCATTTTCCACCCTTCCCGCTGTCACAAGCCTTGCTGTTCAGGGAGGCCAAGCCGAATTCTCCGTCCAACAAATAACCGCACCCCGTCCGTTCCTCGTTCCCCCCCGAAACCTCGTCTCCGATTACCATTATTTTCCTCTCGACAAGATGCCTGGTCTTTGTGGAGGTTCCAAGACGGTTCAGCGCAAGCTGGTTTTGTTGTTCGTCTTGCCTGGCGCGACCCGTCCAATCCGACTTGGCACGTTTGGCTGACTTGTGTTTGTCTGTTCTAGGGGCGACGGTGCATGCGGAAAGACTTCGTTGCTAAATGTCTTTACTAGAGGGTATGTCTCTGGTGACATTTACCCACTGTCTTGAGGATCTGGGCTCATCATCTCGCCAGCTATTTCCCGACCGTCTACGAACCCACCGTCTTCGAGAATTACGTCCACGGTACGATCGCAACATGCAAGCCACCCGGCGCTGCGCTGACCAAGTCATTCTAGACATCTTTGTTGATAATGTTCACATCGAGTTATCTCTCTGGGACACGGCCGGTCAGGAAGAGTTTGACCGATTAAGATCACTCTCTTATGGTAATCACCCCCTGTTCCCCCTCCCACAGCGACCCCGTCACATCCCCGCGCTCACATGCTAACCCACATGCGCCAGACGATACCGACCTGATTATGCTCTGCTATTCGGTTGACAGCAAGGACTCACTCGAAAACGTCGAGTCCAAGTGGGTTGGTGAGATTGCCGACAACTGCCCAGGCGTCAAGCTCGTCCTCGTCGCCCTCAAGTGCGATCTCCGCGAACAAGGCGAAGAGGAGGAGGGAGAGGGCGGCGAGCAGCGCGAGAAGCGACCCATGATCTCCTACGACCAAGGCCTCGAGGTGGCCAGACGCATAGGCGCTCTGAGATATCTCGAGTGTTCCGCCATGAAGAACCGGGGTGTCAACGAGGCCTTCACCGAAGCCGCCCGAGTGGCATTGAGCGTCAAGAAGGATCGCGAAGAGAGCAAATGCGTCGTCATGTGAGGCGATCCGATTTAGCTAAGCCACCGGGACGTTCGTCACCTCTCCAATCCGCAAGCGAGTTGCCATGGAACTTCCCTTACCTCGAATCGAGCCACTCGTTCGTATCCTCGGCGTTGCTTGGGGACAACTGGCACGGCGGCCCATTCTCACGACCACCTTCTGTTTACCTCTATTTTCTATCTTTACTATCCACTGCTCAGGTGACCACGGCCGATTTACTCTTCTTCGCCCTCATATCGGACCTGGGACTTTTTGGGGCTTCAATTGTATATATCGAGTGCGTCATATATGCACATAGGGACACGGTGTTGCATGCGGGCTTTTTCCTTACACGTTTTTATTGTATCGCCTTGGGACGGCTTGGTTGGTCGCATCCAGAAAATGCGAGGCGGAGCTGGAGGTGAAAAGTGACGGAGCGAGAGATTAAAAGCACTCCCTCGTTTGTTCTTTCAGCTCCTTTTTTAGAAGATTTAACTTTTCTATGTTGTTTCTGTCTACTATTTCTTTTTCCCTCGGCATGTACCCCCCTAGTAAAGCGAAATTTAAAGCGAAATATCCAGAACTACACTTGAGGTTCACGACGGGACATGGTCAAAGTCGATGCAAGTGAATGAAGCCGGTGTTTAATGAGGCATTTAGGATACGATGAGGCTTGGAGATGTGCAACCAGGGCACGCAGGACATGGAAAAATAACCTCGGCACTCTTTGGACAAGAATGGATGTTTTTGTGCATCTGGAGTTGCACAGCCACTCAGCGGCAGATAATTGTACGTCGAGTTTCGACTGGCCCCTCTTGGCAGAAGCATGCTGGCCCTTTCTTCGCTGGCCTTGACGAAGGAAGTATTGGCATGAATTCCGGTCTCTGGGAGGACAGCAATGCCTTAGCTTTGGGCCAATGGGCAGCGTGTGGAATTCCGGGATGATGAGGCTGTAATCATGCCTCCCAAATGCGCAATTGATGATTGGGCCAATGACGGGCTGCGTCCTGCATCGTGAATTCAGTTAAGCATTGTTTAGGATGACGTTGAAGTGAGACTTGGCTAATAACAAGAACCACTTCGTAGCCAACGTAGTTTGCATACCATCGACGACCAATGTGTCGGTCTATCCAATGACATATTACACATCCCAAACCCGTTGTCCGTCTTCATCTTTACCTTGTCTTTGCCGCCGAGCTCTCGTATTCACCACGTTTGTCTTACACGGAATGAAGCTATCGTATTAGCTCGTCTGCGTTGTGCAACATTCTTGGAACGAAAGGCCGGCAGCGTCATCATCAATCTCCAAAATCAAGTATCAACGCGACCATGTAATTTACATGCACATCACTTCCCCCATCAAGATGACCCCTTGCCCTTTGCGCGTCATTGAAGGGTGGTCATTGGCTGGTCGGTTAGTACGCCTTGTGTGTAAAGTCTGGGGGATTGGCTTACCCTACACAATCTATTGACGTCACCGTGGCAATATGCAGCCCAGCATGGCACAAGCAGGCTTCAAAGCAGGTTTGACAGTGTTTCAGAGAGACGCAATTACAGCAGGGTCCGATGATCCTTTGTGAAGCCGTCATGATGGAAAAGGGTCGTAGATGTCTTTAAAGTATCGCGTGTGTATCTGCACGGGCAGTTTAACTCTCAACTTGAACGCATTCGTCTCAACACCACTACCACCACTCATCACCAAATCACTTAGACGTATACTGTAAATCATGCCTTTCTTCGGAGGTCGACGTGAGCCCTCTCCCGAGCCCGTTCGCGAGCCGGAACCAACCTACGAGGAGCCAAAGAAGCACGGCTTCTTCTCCCGCCGCGACCCATCACCGCCCCGGGAGCAGTACCAGCAGCCCGTCTACGAGGAACAACAGCCCAAGAAGCACGGCCTCTTCTCCTCGCGCCGCAGCACCTCGCCCAGCCCGACGACCACGACGCGCTCCACGGACCGCACCTCGATGAGCTCGTCGACGTTCCACACGGCCAACCACACCGACGGCGGCGTCCACCGCAACGGCAGCAGCAGCACCCGCAAGGGCTTCCTGCACCGGAGCTTCGGGCAGGGCAACGGCGGCTTCGACGACGACCCGAGCGTGCTTGAGGCGCGGCAGCGCGTGCACAGCGCCGAGGCAGCGGAGCGTGAGGCCGATAGGGCGCTGGACGAGGCGAGGGCCAGCGTGCGTGAGGCGAGGGAGCACGTTAAGCAGCTGGAGGAGGAGGCGCGCGAGGAGGCGCGACGGGCCAAGATCAAGCAGCACCAGGCGCGGGAGGTGTCGAAGCTGGGGAAGGCCCTTGGACGTGAGTATCGATTCTTTCTTTTTTTAACCTCTTCCTTGACCTTGTCATCCTTTTCAAGAGGATGGGTCGATGTGGTGGGATAATGAGCTAATCAGATGGTTTTGCAGGACATGGACCTTGAAAGAACGGATGAGGAGAGTCGAGTTTTGTCTGGGAGGATTCCTCAACGTGGCGCTGGAGGAGTGTATGATTAACCGGGTTGTTTCTTTCAAGATTTACGAGTATCACGAGTACCAATGTCTGCGTTATCTGCTTCGTTTGTTAAAAAATAAATGCACTTTTCTGTGATTTTGTTCCTGCAATGCTTTATAAGTACATATCGCGTGTTTCCGTATTCCATCCATGGACACTCACCACTTTGCATTTACTTACATACCGGTACAATGCACGTACTGCATCTTGGAACCTTCTTATCTTTTCACAAATAAGGGCAGCGCGATCCCCCAGAAACCCCTGGTTAGATCTATCAATAGATCAACTAGAAAGCCCATAGTGCAGGTTGAATCGGCACAGCTCGTCCCGGACGGTGGATGCCTCCTAAGGATATTCGGCATCGACCAACGATGCCGGTCGTTCCTTTGTTCTTTCATTCAAGGGTCGGAGCATTTTTTGGCAGCAGAAATCTGGAAATTGAGATGGCCCGCCCAGCGTCTGGTTGGATCGTCTAAGCTGCACTTGTCCCCCTTTGGGTGCGCGCCCCCCCTGGCGGCGGTTTGAATGGCACTCGGTGGTGACAAGAGATAATGGGCGAAATTAGATGGGCTCGAGACCTGGTCTGGTCAATGGAACGACGATAGGGGCCTTTTTCTTCTTGGGAAGCCCTATTTTTGGACCGCTTGGAAGGGCCTCTGTCTCTTGGCCCTTGGCATGAGGCGTCATCGTTCCTCCACTTCACCGTCGAGCCCGGGCCGCTCGGGCAGCGAGGATAGGATTGTACACTGTTTTCATAGAGCGAGCTCCCTCTGCGGTGGATGTCGGTATGTGAATGCGTAATGCAATCGTCGATGAATGCCTTGTCGTGGTGAGAGGTTCGGATGTCGCTGCTGGGCCTGGTTGGACGATGCCGCGTCGGAGTGGAAATACAGGGAACGGCATGATACGGGCGGTGGCAGGTTCGGATGCAGGGGGTCTTGGAGTATGCTACCTTAATCTTTCGACCTCTGACCCTATGCGTAGGGCAAGGAGAGAGAGAGAGCTTCCCTTATCTATGGCGAATACACATCTTGCCCTTTATCCGCAAGTCTGACACTGGTTGCAGACGGCGCTTGTCTTGGTAGTTTCACCATGTGCTTTATCCAAGTTGAGATCTGCACAAGTGCAATTAATTAGCCAGTGACACCCTGGCTGACTCTCTTCCTCTGGTGCACAAAATAGGCATTGCTCGGAAGACCCCTGAACCACCTGATAGCACCAGTAGCTAACGCGCCCATGGCCTCGGCTTCCCCCTGGAATTGCCACCATGCAACTCCACACAACCCATATCCCATAACCCGGACGTTTTCTTGTGCAGGAACCCACGTCTAGGATAGACTTGCTGTGGCCAATCCCGTCTCTTGGAGGACTCAAGAGACCTTGTCTCTCTCTGTGCGATCCCCTTGGGGCTTGGCAACACGGGGGGAGGCGACTGTCAACAAGGGGACACTTATCCTTCTTGCTTCTGTTTTCGTACAGGATACGGTACAAGACTGGTAGAAATGACGCGCGGCTGGTTAGTAAACGGCAACTATCCCCCCTTGAGGCAAAGGCTACGAAGAGCAGAGAGGCTACTGTACCTCTCTTGGCGGGGTGGAGGAGGATTTGCGGTGCCCCCTGTGCGGGTATCCTTGAAATTGCAGAGCGTTCCAAGGTTGGCGATGGCCTCCTGACTCCATCCATACAAGCCCATTGCTACCCTCGGGGCTTTGGTTGGCGTCCTGCTATTATTCTTTTCTTATTCCTTGGGTGAACTTTTATGTTCTTGCCTGTCGCTCCTTTAATCCCCCCCTCCTTCTGCTTGCTTTTCCTTTTCCCTCTCTCAACCTTGCCTGGCATTACCAACTGCTATTCTTTCCTTTTATCCCCCCTCGCAATTGGCAAAGCAGCCGGATTCGGGTAGAGTAAATCTATTCCCCCGGCCTTTCAATTTGCCTGGCAGCATTGCATCTGTTTCATCGTCAATGCCGCCCCGTCGCTCATTTTGTCAAGGAACCAGCCAAGACACTCACTCAAACTTCAGTCACTCCTTTTGAAACGCTCAAGTCTACGATCTTCGGTCTTTTCCGCTCTTTTACCCCGATCATAGTAATATCGATTTCCCTATTTCGAAGGAAGAAAAGTAATGCAATTCGACCTTTCCGCGAACCTGTAGTTGGAGCAACAACCTCGTTATGATCTCGCGATATCTCGCCCCGGCCGCGGCCCTCTTGGGCCTGGCCTTGGCCCAGACCTCAACAGACTGCAATCCTCTCAACACGACCACTTGTGACCCTGATCCCGCCTTTGGAACCGAATATCTCTGGCACTTCAACTCGACGCCGTCCTCGGACCTCTGGGAAACAACCGCCGGCTATGTCAAGTACGATACAGAGAAGGGCGCCACCTTCACCATCAACGAGCAGGGAGACTCGCCGACGATCCGGACCACCTTCTACTTCTTCTTCGGTCGCACCGAAATCGTTCTCAAGGCGGCCTCAGGAACGGGCATCGTCAGTTCCATGATGTGGCTGAGTGACGACCTGGACGAGGTCGACTGGGAGTTCATGGGCTTCAACGCCACACGCGCATCCACCAACTACTACGGCAAGGGAAGCGGCGACGACACCAATGCCAAGTACCACTCCGTAGAAGGCATGGTCTCGGGCTACCACAACTACACAACCGTCTGGACCAAGGAGAAGCTCGAGTGGTATGCCGACGGCGACAAGGTGCGCACCCTGACGTCGTCCGAGGCCAACAACACGCACAACTACCCCCAGACCCCGATGCGCCTCAGCCTGGGCATCTGGGCCGGCGGTGACCCTACCATGCCCAACGGCACGCGCGAGTGGGCTGGAGGCACCACCGACTACGACGACGGCCCGTTCAACATGTACGTCAAGAGCGTCAAGATTGAGGACTACAGCACGGGCAAGGAGTACAAGTACGGCGACAAGTCGGGCAGCTGGAAGAGCATCGACATTGTCAAGTGAGTAACCAGACCATTTCGCCTTTGCTGCACAGCGGCTTCATACAGGGACTAACCCAAAAATCACAGGGGCAACTCGACGGCAGTGGAAACCATCAACAAGAAGCCCAAGGAGACCCTGTCCGACAAGTGGAACAAGCTGTCGACGGCGGCCAAGGCGGGCGTCTACGCGGGTGGCGTGGGCGTGGCTGCGGCAGGCCTCGGCGCGCTGGCCTTCTTCTTCATCCGCGCGCGCCGCGCCGGCACCGCGGAGGCCAAGGCGGCCGACGAGAAGGCGCAGACGGAGCGCCACGAGCTGATGGGGTACAAGGGCGGCGAGGACGGGTCGAACCAGGGGCACGAGTACAGCTCTGGCGGGTGGCAGAGGATATAGAGGCTGAAGTTGGTGTGCGTCTTCAAAGATAAAGGGGGCTCTTTCGCATGCTCCCTTTCCATTCAGGATCGAGTAGGGACTTGGGAGTCGTCCTGCTGAGCTTTCGTTCGGCACCGCAAATACGCAAGACCCCTCACCAATCGCGCGAGCTCCGAGCGAGTCCTGCAGCCAGAGGGTCCCCAGCACGCAGTTCTAAGGAATGTGATAACGACTGGCGCCAAAAAACTTGGAGGGATTGGTCTGCTCAAACCCGCCATCGCGTTTCCATCTCTCACCTTCCCCCTCTCCTTCTCCGTACTCACTCCCACTCCCCCATTCTGTACATTCCGGTCTTCACCGGGTTCCCATTTCCCCTGTTCCTTGTTTGTTCCCGTGTGCTTTTTCTTGTTCGTTTATTCCCCGGGCAGCGAGGTGGACTCTGCACAACATGCAACCTAGCAACTGTAGCGATCGTTTTTCGGAAAGGCGTGGCGTTGTCATATATACTGGCGTATTAGAGGAAATCGAATTATCCAAGGCTGAGCAATAGTGTTTGGTGAAGTGAGTGAGGCCTCATGTGTCCGCGTGTGACCCGTACTTTAATCTATGAAGTTGTCCTCCAGTACTTGGCCCGTATGTTAATATGCTTAGATCGGTTCTTCTACTCGGCCCCATGACTAGACCCCGAGACTAATATACGGATGATGGACAAGTTGACGTCAAAACGCCTTCGCTAGGGGACACGATTCATCAATATGGAGTTTCCATCTAACCGACCGCCAACTCCCCCCCGCTTAGAACGGTCCGGAGCCGAAAACACATTACGATGAGCAGTGTAACATCATCGAGCCAATCTAATATCACAATTATGAATGCAACCTCATATATAGAGTGCACTTACAGGCTGAGTGTTGGCTAGGTTGGCACACACCCGAACATGGAAACACTTGTCAAGGGACCATGTATATCAAGCAACGTGATTTAGTACAAACTCGTCATCAACCTGGGAAAGCTGTCTATCCTAGCACCTATTTGACCTTGCTGACCTTGCGGATCTCATTAGTTAGAGAAATGTAGTCAATTTTCCTAACCACGCCGGCCACAGCGATGCTGGACGCACTGGCGCTGATCTCCGTGATGTCCTGGTCAACCCGGGACTCCTCCTGCTCGGCGTTGACGAACCCCGTCAGACAGACGCTCTTGTCCTTGGCGCAGACGTTGGAGATCTTCTGCTCGGTCCGCTGGCTGCTCGACGAGCGGATGGCATCCTCGAGGACCTTTTGGATGGCCTCGTACGTCTTGCGCTGCTGCCAGATGTCCTGCGACATCTCGGGGTCGTTGGCAGGGGGACGGTACTGCGTAAGGCTATCCTTCTCCCGCTTGACCGTGGTGATCTGTCTGGAGAGATCCGACTCCAGCTTCTGGAGGACAGGGTTGGCTAGATCCTTGGACATGAAGTCTTGGCGGGTAGTGTTGATACTGAGAGAGCGTTAGCAATTGTCTTGATGACGGCGGGCGTTTGGGGGAAAGGGGGAAGGGGTAACTCACCACTGGGAAGTCTGGAGCAGGACGTTGAGGTGACGATGGAAGCTGCTGATTTGGGTCTTGAGAAACGTAATCTGATCTTCTCGAGCAAGTCGAATCTTGGAGAGGGGCATTAGTGTCCGGCGCATCCCAAGATAAGGTTTCCAGAAGGACTCACATTGGCTGCGTGCTTCTGGCACACTTGCAAGCAGTTATTAAAGACAACCTGAGCGTTTGGTCCCAAAGCAAGGCCGCAGCTGTTACCTTTAACTGCTGCAATAAGCTGGGATACGAGGGGCTTGAGCTGGACAAGGTCGTCGGCGATGCCTTTGACTGTGAAGGAGATATTCTGTGTCTTGTTGATGATGGCGATGAGAGAGTTGATGGCCTTGGAAGTTTTGTTTAGGAGTGTAACGACTTGTTTAGGAGTGGCCTTGGCCTCAGTGCTCATCGTCGTAAAGAAGAGAGATGAGTATGGTGATGGGGGGGAGAAGGAAGATGTACGTGAAGAAGAAAGAGGACGGAAGCCCGGTATGTAGCTAGAACAGGGACGAAGTATATATAGGCCCTGATGCTGGGACAGAGGATAGGGATTCCAGTAAAAGACAATGGGCGTTTATAGGTCAATTAAATAAGCCAATAGGGGCAGCTGTAAACCATGCCGGCGCGTAATGTAGGATGTGAGAGCCTTATTCACCAAGGTTGTTGGCATCCCACCATCCCCGCCGATGGACAATGGCCCGGACTGGTCGGTACAATGCTGCTAAAAGGAGGATCGACTGGAAACAATAGGAATAAGATGCACGGGGAGGCTACTGTGCCAGCGCTAGGATTGGATATTCGACAGGTCACATCAACTATTCGACCTGTGGCTGGCGAGCTGTGGTCGGTCTTTACTCGAAGGAGAGCGCAAACTGAGACCTGCATCTGCCGAGTTGCTTTTTCTTACCTTTCAACCCTTTGTAGCAGCGAATCAGATGGGGAGGGATGACTATACGAATACGTAGCAACGTCTCGCCCGGCATCGTCCAGGTTGAACCGGCAAGGACAAAGCGAACGATAGGCGCCCGCCCTGCATGGCAATGTTGCATTGGAGCCAGCCCCCGAGACATGTCAGGCAGCCACAGGCAAAGACGCCTTTCCCCAAACCGCACCGAGCCATGCATGCCTGTTGGATGTTGCGTTCCCCCTTCCCCCTCCCCCCTCCTTCGTGAACTGCTTCCCCTCCCCAGCTAGCCCGCCCGCAATGCTGTTGGTGGCGTGCGAGTGAGCGAACCAACAGCCCCCTAGCGCAGTCCGTTTTGCCTGCCGTGCGGTTAATCTAGATTTGTGATTGAGTGATGGGTGAAGTGCCAAGACGGACCATTATCCTGCTGCTGCTATGCAGGGCGTCATGATGGCGTGTACATGTCTCGTACATAGTTGGGAGATGGGCAGCTTGCGTCTTTCGACAGAAGCAATTCTGGGGGCGGGGGACCCTTGTGACAGACTACGAGACCGGTCAGTAAGGATGAGGGAGATGGTAGATGCAGCTCCCTATCCACACTGTATCATATTCGCAAAAGGAGACTCGAGAAGATTGGAATTCGTACTGTATGATTTTGATAGGTGTGGTGTCGTACTCAAGTACTGTAGCACGACATGGAACTATTTGGGCTGACTGCAGTAGGAGGTTCCACTGCGATATCAGTTGATGGTCTCCGCGAGTCTGCGGCCGTTTAAGTCCGAGTTGAATGAATGAGGATGTGATCAGTCATTTATTAATATTCTGATTACTATACAAATCAATTATCAAACAAGGCATTCTTTGGCCATGTATACTCGTGACACTATATCGTGGGGAGAGCAGCAAATGAGATGCGTGTCGAGTTAAGTGCGGCTGAATCGATCGGCGCCTTGCTGACCCGACTCACTCTCAGCTTCCAGAGGGGTCAATGAGATGGATAGCTGGGGGATCCTTGGCTTAGTCTCTCAGCTTCGAGCACCAAGACACCGGCAGACCTTTGATCATCTCCAACCCCCATAACGGAGTCCAAGCGGGCCCAGATGTCGCCCTCCGACGCCGTAGATGTCTCCAGCAGCATCGGCACATGGATCGCCGCCTTCATCGCCATCGTCGCCCTGGTCGGCGTCGTCGGGCCCTTCCTCGCCCTGCAGGCCTCCCTCAGCGACAGCAACCGCGCCTTCAACGCCGTCCAGGACCTGCAGCAAAAGTACGTCACCCGCGGCCTCCGCCTCACGAGGGGCCTGCGCGTGCTGCGTCGCGTGCGCGTCCCGGACTTTGCACCCGGGTACATCACCAACGAGCCCGACACGGCGGCGCTGGTGCCGCTCCGGGCTGCGCTGGGGCGATGGGTGGTTCGGCCGCGCGACTACCTACCCTGGAACACGGGCTGGGCCAAGTTCTCGGAGCTCGTTGAGGCTCAGGAGGTGCGTGAGGCTGCGACAAACGACGTGGTTGACCTGGGCGTCACCAAGGGCGGCACTCTCGAGGTTGTCAACAACCGCACCGCCTTGGTCGTCAACAAGCATTGGATCTTGCTGCTTGGCCTCCTGGGTCGCTATGGGATACGTCCGGACAAGGGAGTCCTTCAGAAAAGAAGGATTAAACGCGACTTTGACGGCGAACGCGGGTCAATTCGTCACTTTGAGCTCCCGAGGAAGGAAAAGCTTACGAAGAGCGACCGTTTAGCAGTCATTTATTCTAAGGATAAAGAACAGACAAAGGTTAGTAGGAGCATCGCGCGCCGGATATCACGGTCTCGTTCCTCGTCGAGCGCATCCGAGTCGGATCGCTCAGACGGTCCACGCTTCGACGACGAATTCGGCGACGTCGTCTTCTCCCTCCGTCTCGGCCCCTACGGCGAGTGGACCATGGACTCCAAGCAGAAGCCCACGATCCATGGCACCACGGGCACCATGCAGAGCCTCGGGCGGCACAAGGGCTCTTGGAGTTACCTGACGTCTGTCTCCTTTGTCCCGCATACGGCCCGGGAGATGTTTGCGCCCGGGACCGAGGAGTGGAAGGAGAAGGTGTCGATGCAGACGCTCTTCTGGCTTGCCCACGGCTTTGTCCCCTGTGGTCGGATGTCTGACGGCAGACAAGCGGTGATATCGCTCGAGAGCCCTGCCGAAGACATGGAAGCTCCTGAAGCGGATGCGTTCCTCCAGAAGGCGCGGGATCCGGAGGACTGGCCTGCGTTTTCCCTTCAAGAATCGTACGACATTCCCATATCTATCGGGTATGCTATGAAGTATCTGAGTATTCCTGAACCCAAGATCCTGCAGTTCCTGCCGCTCGAACGCCCAGCAAGTGACCGCGAGAAAGCCACCAACGATGATGCACCACAACAAGCGGCCTCTTGGGGCGACCCTCCCAAGACCAAGATCCACGGGAAATGGGTTCAGTATACCAAGCCCCGTCGAGGCATTCGCTGGGTGTTTCCGCGTAAAGATTTCGAGCGAGCCTTATCTCTCGTACTGGGCCTCGAATGGGACGACTGGGGATTCCTCACGCACCAGGACAAGTTCTGGTCGTCCATACTTTGGAGCGCCACTCTGATACTGCAGCAAGATGACATTACCGGCCCAGCCCTCGCCAGAACCGTCGGCGCAACATTCTCCGTCAAGGCGTTCCTGTGGAGAGTCCGCGGCCCCTTTCTGCCGCACAAGTATGCGGATTACTTGGCCTTTGACAAGTTCTTGACCAGTTCATTCGATGCCTCTGAGCTCCTGCCCCTCCGTCTTGCGCTGGGGACCTTGTACGTCCTTGATGAGTCGTTCCGGCAGATGATACAGAGCAAATGCGACATCATCTGTGAGGATGCCATGAGGGATAACAAGCATATGTCTGAGGCTGAAATTCTGGCCGAGAAGAAGAGGCTGGAAGAAACCCTGGCCGGGATTGAGAAGGAAGTTGAAAGGGCGAGAAATCACTCGACGCCATCGCCCGAGGATGACAGTCCCGTTGATCTTGGAAACGGTCAACCAGTATACACGCGATTTGCTTACCAACATCTCGACGAGGAGACTCTACAAGCTCTGAATATCGAATACACGGAAGATGCGGCAAGTCAAATCCCCCGTTCAAACTCGATAAATCACTAACATCCCCTAGTACGATCCCGACTACGTGCTGATTAAACGCTGGGTCCCCCGATGGGAGCAAGACCTCCTATTCAAGCACACGGCGATAGCCCGCAAGCTGGCCGACCTCAAGAGAGACGATGATCGCAGCCGGACGGGAATACTAGAGTACGAATACCCATCCAAGCAGCTCAAGTGGTACCTGGACAAGGAGACCATGACGGCGTCCCACTCGTGGCGCCTCAACGGGGAGTTGGTGAGGACGCCGACCAGCGAGAAGAAGGTGACCATCTCGGAGGCGGAAATCATCCGCGTCGGCCTGTGGACGGCGTGTAGAGCTGCTCTTTGGCTGAATTCGCAGGATTCTGGACCGCTGCTGCACTTTGTCGAGGAGCTCGACCCGTATGTCTATGTGTTGTAGTATCATCCACGAAATCCACATGGGAACAGGGTGTATTCAATAGTCAGTGAATATAATCTACACGCCTTTATTTTACACCTTAAGCATCCAACGCTTCTTGGATCAACCCTTCGATCTCGCCCACGGCCTCGCGACTCGTCTTCTGTCCAGCCATGATGTAAAACACGTTACCCAAAACACGGGCATGCACGTTCCAGCGACCTTCAGCATCGCCCGCTCCCAATCGAGCCTGGAGGGCAAGAGCGGCGGTGCTCTTGTATCCCACGCCGTCATCGCTGCGCAAGCTGATGGCGAGAACACTGCCCAGCGCCCAGACGCCGCTCACCCGAGCGGTGTTGTGGGAGACGGAGTCGATGAATGGGTGAGACCAGACAGACCAAGCACCGTAGTTGTTTCCGTGCAGGGAAATCTCCTCCGACGTGACCCAGCCGTCAGTCTTGAAGGAGTCCCACGCACCATCTTGTTCCATGCCCTCCATCTCCTGCAACGACTCGAGCGCAACCTGGCATCCTACCGGGTGCGCGGTGTAGCTATGTCCATGCAACAAGGCATCGCTCTTATCATCGCTTATGAAGGCGTTAAAAATACTCTCAGAAGCTAGAGTCGTGCAGAGAGGAACCAGGCCACCCGTAAGGAGCTTGGCATGCACGGAGACATCAGGGTGGACGCCCAAGAATGAAGAAGGGGTGTAGCGACCGAGACGGTAGAGACCGGTGAAGACTTCGTCAAAAACGACGGGAAGACCGGACCAGGAGTTGCTATCGATGGGAACGGAGGTGCCCGGCTCGGATGTGCTGAACAGGTGAGGAGAACGGCGGACAACGTTGACCAAAGCGCGTTGGAATAGAGGATCCCTAAGAGGATGAGTAAGGGACTAGGTATGAAGTGAAAGAGTGACTTACACAAAGAGCATGCCACCAGCACCGAGAACAATGGGCTCCATCATCAATGCGCCAAACTTGCGCCCTTGCTGCTGAAGCTGAGCAAGAGCCTTCTCAATGTAATGCTCATATCTCAAGCTCGTATCTGTTTCTTCTCTGGCCGCAACATCAAACACATCAGCCAGAGATGCAAATGCTTCACCATCACCAAGATGTGACTTCAAGTCGTCCGGAACGCTGACCTCCCACTGGCCCTCCACGCAGTTGACAGTTGGATAATCGAACCAGAAGCCCTTGCCTTCGTACCACTCGACCTTTTCGTTGTACGTGCAAGGCTCAGCGCAGTCCATTGCTCCGATGGTGTCACCGTGATAGCTGCCCTTCAAGCCCAGGATGCCGAGCTTGGCATCTGTCCCCCAGCCGTAACGCACGCGGGCTGCTCGGAGGGCCATTTTAATGGCGACTTCGCAGCCAGTGCTTCCATTGTCCGAGAAGAACACACGCGTGAATCTAGGGTTGTCAAGACCACGAAGAAGTGACTCGGCCAAGGCAAGCGCCGGCTCGTGAACAGCCTCGGCGAACATGACGTGCCCGTAGCGACCAGCAGCGTATGCAGCAGCGAGGGTGAGCTTGGGGTTTGCATGACCCAGACCCTGAGTCCACCATGAGGCAGACCCGTCGAAAGATGGCTGCAGGAGGTTTGAATCGGGAGATGATGATAGAGTAGACAAGGGTTTCAGGGTCTGAAAGTGATCGCCATATGCTGAATCAATCGCGGTAATGCGGTCCGGGTTGACGAGAGTGTGCTGAGTAAAGGGATACCAGATGTGATTGTGTGCTTTGGTAGACATTTCCTCGAGCCGAGATATTCGTGCCTGATGCATTTCGTCTAGATAAATTAGAACGTTTCGGATCGATTCCTCGTCACTCATTTTCGCATAATATTCGATCATTTTCTTTCTGTCCCATTCGATCCCGACATTTCGCTCTGGAGGCCTTTCAACCGTGCCTACAGGAACATCATGCTGCTGGTCAAAGTAGTCAGTCAGGTAACGATAATTCTCATAGATTCCATCCCGAAACATCAAAACGCTTGGGACGTCATAGCCACGGAGTTTAAGCGATTCGAATGCGGAAATAGTCTGTGAAATGCCTCCGAGTTTCGAGTCGCCGACCAAGATTACAGGCATGCGCAGGGGAGCGTAGAGGTCAGCCTGTGTGGTCCCCGATGGTCCGGGAGAATGGACGCCCCCGGCAGTCTCAAGAAACAGCCAACCGAACATTTGATGGGCTCGTTCAGAGATGTGGTTGTGGATTTGGCTGAGCAGCTCATGGTCTGTAGGCTTGGGCTGTGGCACAAGTAAGCATCAAAGCTGAGAGACGATGGATTCGTGCTCTGCACCTTGCTTGAGTATTCCGCAGCAGCGTGTGGACTGACGGGAATCTCATATTGAAACAGCGTTTCTGGTTCCACGTTGGGAGCATAAGTTTTGATGTGTCTGGTCTCTCTGTCAGTTGTGGTCTGCATGTATCTTGGTCAAGTCTTCTACATGGATGTTAGCTCCAAGTTGATAGGATTGCAGGGGTCGGGTAGGCGACGCACACCTATCGTCAGCTTCGTGCAGGGGCCCTGTAGACACAGGCTTCAGGTAAGAGACTTTCTCATGCTTCCAATGCTTGGAAGCCGAGTTGCAAAGAATGGTGGTCAGGATGGTTTTGCCGACTTCGGTGTTTGCACCGTAGACTTGGTGAGCACGGAGTGTGCGCCAGAGCTGAGCGCCTACGGGCGCCATTGCTGGAGTGATCAAGGATCGAGGAAGGTAGCGAAGATGAAGCGATTTCGAATCACATGTGCGCAATTGACACGAGAAAAGGAGTCGATGGAAATGTTGAGTGATACTGATGATCAGCGAAATGTTGAATGGGGAAAACGTCGGCCAGGTTCGGCACTTGTACGTACCGGTACTTACGGACAAGTACCGATGCCGAAAGCCGCACCGAAATAATTGAGTTGGGAGGTAGAGGAATTACTCCTGGAATAATTGTTGTATCTTGCGTAACTGTACCTATAGTATTTAATGAAAGCTAATTCATTCATTCTAATCAATTCGGCTTTGTAGCATCAATTAACTCTTCGTCTTCTTCTCTTTCCAACGCCTTCAAGTATCTCATCCTCTTAACCCCTCCAACCCCGCAATCTCTAGCGTCAAGAGACGCTGAGGTGCTCAGGATTGGCCGCGTCGCAAACAAAACGACGCCAGATGGGCACCGCTGTATTGCTGTCGCTCTCCTGGAAACGTAACCGTTACCGGCCCGAACGGTCCGTCCAGGCCCCAGGGGCTCTGACCAACGAGAATCTGTTGAATTCCCTCGTTGAAAATCCCAAGGGTCTGGATCGCCAGGTCCCTCCCTCTTCGTTGGGAGCAATCTGATTCGGCAGAGCGGATGGAAGAGCAGAACAAAACCACAACTTCACCGCAGCTCCGACATTACAGCATGATCAGGTGACGCTCCATAAACAATTCTTGTTCGCCATGGAAAACAACAGCCTGGATGAGACGTTCAAGTCTCTCCTCGCCCGCAGAGAGGCCCGCTCTCAACTCCGTCGACTCACCACCGTGAGTCCAGGCATGGTGGATTTCTCCTCCAATTCCTACCTCTCACTGGCCAGCAACCCAGACATCCAGCGCGCATATCTCTCTTTTATCCAGGCTCGCATCCAAGACTCCTCTTCAGCTACGAAATCTCCAATTCTTGGTTCTGGTGGATCACGTCTCCTCGACGGGAACAGTTCCTTTGCCGAATCCCTTGAGCAAAATATTGCCGCCTTCCATGGCGCCCCCGCAGGTCTTCTCTTCAACTCCGGCTTTGATGCCAATGTCGGCTTGTTCAGCTGCGTACCCCAGCCCGGCGATGTCATTGTCTACGACGAGCTCATTCATGCCAGCGTTCACGATGGAATGAGACAGAGCCGAGCTACACAGTGGTTGCCGTTTCGACACAACACCGTCGCAAGCGAACCAGGTGAAGCCAACCAGCCCATCAAGAGCCTCGATGCTCTCCTCCAAGATTTGACCGCTGGTGACTCCAGTAAAGCCATTTCGCAAGGGAATGCGAACGTCTTCATCGCCGTTGAAGGAGTTTACAGCATGGACGGAGATGTTGCTCCGCTTCAACAAGTCGTGGAATGCGTAAAAAGCCGACTTCCAAGGGGCAATGGGTACATCATTGTAGACGAAGCGCACTCGACAGGAATCTTTGGTCAACAAGGCCGCGGACTCGTATGTGAGCTGGGGCTCGAAGACGCCGTATTTGCGCGTGTACATACCTTTGGAAAGGCCATGAGTTGCTCCGGAGGTGAGTCGGAACACCCGACCCTGAAAGATCAAGGAATTAACCATCTCGCAGCTGTCGTATTATCATCTCACACTACGAGATCCTACCTCATCAATTATGCCCGAACTCTTATTTACACCACAGCCATGGGCCTTCCGTCCCTCGCCAGCATCAAAGTCTCTTACGATTTCCTCACGTCGGGCAACGCAGAGCCACTTGTTCGCAACATGCATCAGCTCATGAACCACACCCACAACCTCCTGCAATCCATATGCGCTCGCCACCAGCCCACTCCAGACCTGCTTCGCCTCAACGACGAAGCTCCCAAGTCGCCCATCATTCCCCTCTTTACGTCGCATCCTCGCAGCTTAGCACAGCACTGCCAGCAGCGAAAATTCATGGTGCGTCCCATCGTAGCGCCAACGGTACCGTTGGGCAGTGAGAGGGTGAGGATTTGCCTGCATGCCGGAAACACAATGACAGAAGTGGAAGCGCTGTCGAGGGCTGTGGAAGAATGGTTGCAACTTCGGCTGCAGCAAGAAGTGCCACAGTGCGAAGAGGTGGATGGGCAGTCCCAATTCGAAAAGGCGAGGTTATAGACAGCATTCAGTTTGCGGTGATGTTGAAAAGATCAACCGAGATCGGACATCTCTTTGAACGCTCAGGTTAATTTAGCAATTAGTGCGTGTGTAGATAGGTGATGACTTTTCCCACACCATACCAAAAATATATTCGGGGTTTAGGTATTTAAGCATATAAAAAC
>JALNIO010002758.1:20682-55513 GCA_023509875.1 Rugonectria rugulosa | reverse complement strand
ATTAATACTTTAATAATATATAAACTTTATCTTAAAATATAAGAACATGCTCCTTAATATAAACACTCTTATTAAATAGATCAAGTACAACCTCATAGTAGAAACACTATCCTACAGCTCAAGGTTGCTCTTTGTAGCAAACTACTTTAAACAGGCGGGAATTGTCAAGACTGACCATGGACAGGACGATCGAACCAGCCGACCTTTGTGGTCAAAGACCCTGGTGTGAACCGGAAGATCAGTGTCGCTTCTCCCTTCGGTTCCTGCTTTGTTGCTGGCTCCGGAGAGATCACGCGCACCGGCTCAAAGAAGATTGGAGATCTCGCCGAGCATAATTGGGTCCTGACACGAGGTGACGTTGACGGATGGAGTGAAGTTTCCGACGCGAGAGTCCAGGTACCAGTCGAGGACCCCATTATCCAGGGTTTCAGTACGTCAAGATTCAAGACACAATCTCTTGATGAAGACGCTGACTGTCTGCAAATGGCGAAAAGCCCTTATTCACTGCTGGTCTTGCCTTCTTCACTATGACTGGTCCTCGTGCTCTCGATCCGGCTCTTGCGATGAAGGAGAACCCATGGGCTGATGTTGGTCGCTTGACGGTCGGTCATGTGGTGCTGCGACTTGACCCAGAGGGAAACGAGTATCAACAGGTTCTTCTTTGGAGCATTTCGAGCGACAAAAACAGTATGCGACTGTACAAGGTATCCCACAGCAAGCTCACCGGTCCTGGATATGGTTGGCTACAATACCCCCCCAAGGAAATTCCTGACGCAGACTATTCCAACCTGCTGACACCACTGCCTAATGTGTCTGTACTCTAGGGTGTCGTCACCACCATCAAATTGGAGCTCACAGTATAGAGACAAGTCAACGGGATATGTCAGAACCATTTACTCCATAATCAACTCGTTTGATGATACTCGCACGCTGTCGCAACAACTCAAAAGTGAAGCTGATCGAGACGGCAGACATAACCGAGCGACAAGACCCTCCGATCCCTATCCCTTCCGAGTGCGTCGACATGCATTTTGGAGAACAGTTTGGCCAATGAAAGAGCTGACGCTAGTAGATACTTTGTTTTACGTACAAATTGGCTGGTGATAGAAGTCCCAACAAGGTCCCGTCTTACAAAGAGCTACATCGCACTGAACACATCCCCAGGAGGTGTAGGCGCCCTTTTTGGCCTTCGTGCCGCCATCAACAGAGGCTGGGGCACGCCGCTTCGAGCTTCGTGATCGAGTCATTCCAACCTGCACACCCTGGCAAGCTAGGCAGCCAGACCGTTTCTTCCTATTGGCGTGTTCATGTTGTGCAATGGGCGTGAATTCATCACCGTCCCTGAATCGCTTCCTTGACTGACTTTGGCTATGATACCTACCAAACAGACCATCCATCAGCAGGCCTCGCCAACTCGTCTGGTTGGCACACCGCTTCCAACTGCACTCCTGCTTGCGCTGTAAAACATATGTGTTGACGAGAGTCGTCTCGAGCAGGAAGGTCCAAGCCAGTGCTTGCCAGGGCGAGTCAAGGTGACCCTCGTTGTCATGCGTCTTTGCTGCGACGAAGGGCTCATAAATGCGAATATTGACGCGAGCTGTGCCTGTGGCAGCGACCCCGATTTCTTGTAGATCACGAACAGGGTCGGGCGTCTCAAACCGGCTGTCAAAATAGACGTGATAGCTGGCTTTTGGCAGGCGTTTTACCAGGTCAAGCACCACACCCTGTGTCGCAGCCAAAAGACCCTGCCTCTTCGGTCTTGGGCGGTGAAATTCCCACTGCAGGGAATAGCCATCCTGAGCAACGACGGAAGCTTTGAGGCTAGTAAGAGCAGTCTTCTTTGTCATGGTCACCTTCGGATCTGTTCTTCTTGGAAAGCGGATCATGCACTCATCTACGGCGATGGATGTGCCAGGAACAAAGAGCTGAAGGGAGATGGTTTGTACGTGGTCAGACCACTCGGAAATGCGTGTAAATAACTTGGTGTCGGTCGGTTCGTCGGAATCGAAAGGTTCGAAGATGCGGATGTGACGAAGAAGCTGTTGAAAGCGAGTGAAAGTCATGTATTTGATCATCGAGTGCATCGGGCGGTTTTGCCCCGTGATGGGAGTCTTCCAATGGTCTTGAGCACAACTTTCCCTATGAATTCCTATGTAGATTAGGATCCCTAGCCAGATGTATACCTCTGCAACGGTGGTCGGTCGCCAGTCTCTCAGCCGGCTTCGGTCTGCAAGGGTTCCTTCATTTTGGGCAGCTTCTTGCAAAGAAGCCACCCAGAGGTTGGTCCAAGTAACCCATTTTTCGACGAGAGATTCAGGGCAGAATAACTGGAGCAACGCGACCGGGTCGTCGAGCATGGTTGTTGCGATTGGAATATCGCGATGTTGAGGCTTGAAGGGCTGAAAATGAAAATGAGACGTGGCGGACTAGCCCGCACAGCGTTGAGGTCATACCCGTGACCTGACCCGACGCGTACTTGTTGCAAGTCGCGCACCAGCCGCACGGACCACGTGGGGGAGGGTGCCAGCCGGACTGCTAGGTAGGTGCCAAGTGCCTACCTGCACCTTAACCCGTATGTAGGGTAGGTAAAGCAAAGGCATGCGGTGACGTCTGTTGGACAACCTGAAGATTAGACATGGAGATAACGCGTAGAAGAGGGGCAAACATCTTGATTGGGCCGTTCTCTCAAGTCCCACCTCTTAGGGTTGGCTTGACAACACCGGATACTGATGTTACTGATAATATCACGATATCGTTTCTGCTATCAAGGACTCAACACGGAGAGATCCTTTTTTTATAACAAGATCCTGCACACATAACTTGTTACGCTACTATCTGCTAGACTAGGTTCGTCTTCTCCGGTCAAATTGGAAGATGGAACGACCTTCTCGCCCCAAAGGGATCCCAGAACTCATTTATGGAACTGCTTTCAAATACGACAATACCGCCTTGTTGGTTGAAGCCGCACTCAAAGCTGGCTTCCGAGCGATTGACACTGCATCGAACACACCGCAGTACCGGGAGTCACTGGTTGGAAAAGGCATCGCTGCTGCGATTCACTCGGGTGTAGTGCATCGTGGCGAGTTATTTGTATGTCAGAACTGCGACCTTTCGTGTTAGCATTCAGCAACATCTAGGGTACCTCAATTACTAAGAATTGATATTTCGCCAACAATAGATTCAAACGAAATTCTCCCCTGCCAAGGCTGGGAGAGATCCTTCTTCGTACTCATATGATACAACCAAAAGCATTCCGGAACAGGTGGAAGAGTCTCTGCTGGCATCGCTCGCCAATCTTGGCGTTACCTATATCGATAGCCTCGTTTTACACTCTCTGTATCCGGACATGGGGGACACGCTTAGGGCATGGAGAGCGATGGAGTCATTTGTGCCGTCCAAAGTGTCTTCACTTGGCCTGTCCAATGTTGACTTGAACTCACTTCGCTTAATCTATGACACTGCCAAGGTGAGACCCAATACGGTTCAGAACCGCTTCACCCAGGATATAGCCCCTAACCCTAATGTCGACCTGCCACCTGGCTTACCATATCCTGCTGTTGCATACGATCGAGATATTCGAAGATACTGCAAGACGAAAGGCATCACATATGTACCTTGGGGTGCGCGATGGGGAAACCCAGGTATTCTAGAAGAGGATACGAACCAGACATTTGATAAAGTAGCTCACGAAATTGGAATATCAAAGCTGGCCGCGTTTTATGGGTGCATGAGAAGTTTGGGAGGTTGTCAATTAAGCATCTTATGCGGGACAAGTAAAGAAGCAAAGATGCAGGAGGTCATAGCGGGTTTGGACAAATTGCAGAACTTTTTGCAAGAGAGTCAAGAAAATCGAGCATTATGGCAGATTTGTGTTGAGTACCTTGGATCAATTACTGAAGGTACCTGAATTAATAGAGTAATCGGGCGGTGAGCTTATATTGCTACGAGAAACCGAATCGAAACGCTCCAAGATCCCGCAACAATTTCACGCATGCTCTTATCCGAGTTCGAAGGCCTGGAAAGAGGTCAGATCGGAACCGCTGTCTATCAACAGCCATTCCTTCAATACGATGTTCCACGATCTAACGATGTGCTAAGCATAGCAAAGTCTAGGTTAAGATGGCAAGGCCCGTACAGAGGCTATGACAAGGCCAAGAACGGAGTCTCGTACAGGCTAGAAACACTCAGCGGCATTTGTATGGACTGCTGGCACCATCGTGAGCACTTGAAAGCTTTTTGGAAAGTCGATGGGTGGCAGCCAGCTGCAGAACACGATGAAAATGAGAGGTTGAAAGGGAGGTGGCTCGGGAAACACTGTCGACATGCTTGCCCCCCAGAAGCCGAGGTTCGATGCAGTTCTGTTAGGGTTTGATGACGATAAGAAGAGGGAATACGTAGAGATGCATGTAGGAGCCACTACGATGTTATTCGGGTAGATGTACGCGTCGTGGGCCCTGCTGGTGGAGGGAACTTCCCGGGCTCCCAGACATGGCTTTAAACAGGCTTCGTAGTTTTGAAGAGAACCTATCTGAGAAAATACAAGCACTTCTTTTCTCATATTCTCGAACTCATCTTCTTGTGGCAAGGCTGGGGTTGAGGTCTTCGGTCAGATTTTCAACAAAACAATCATCTGAGCCAAACATCATTGACACCCTGATTTCATCATGTCCTTGTCTTCCTCTCACTGGGGGTGTGCGCCATGAGGGCTCGTGGTGGTGAATCGTTGCTCTCATCACCCCGCTCGTGGCTTCACCTACGTTCCCTTTCCCACCAAGTGAGTTATCGATTTGATCAGAAAACCTCTCCGATTCCTGTCTACGGGCACTATGGGCGCTCTAGAGATCGCATCATCTCCCGTCTCATCCCCCATCTTGTCCGTACGAAGCTTTCAGGTCCAGGGCATCCTCGTCCCACCCCCAGTACCTCCCCCCAATATGGCCCCGATCACTGGGGAACGCCTCCCTCTTTGAGGTATATTAGACCTTTTGATGGTTCTGGGTCTGCACAACGATGGTTGTCGAGACTGAGCTGGACCCTGGAGGAGACTGCAGATACAACTCCATCCCCCAGAAGCCGACTGCGAGCAATCAACATGATGCTGGAGGGCCCAGCTGCCATATGGCTAGATAGCTCCCGACGATTCCAGATGACAGTTTCTAAGCTGGATACCGAAGAAGAAATCACAGCCGAAGAAGTGTCGGCAATCACTTGAGCGCTTGTTGAGAGGTTCCCGTCCAAATTGATGGACGAAGATGTGAGCATTGATCCTGGCAAAATTACTTAGGAGAAGGGCGAATCACTAGCCGCTTACTTCAGGCGCGTGCTGGCAGCCCTGCATTAGGTCGGTGGCCGGGATGCCTCCGCCGGTACCTCTCTGTCGGCTTTGGAACAATTCAATTTGAAGAGTTTTATCACCAAGTTTGTGAATGGGCTTTTGGACCCGGGACTTCAACAGGAGGCTCTTACGCAATCTGTCCTTTCATCAGCGAGCCTGCAGGAGGCGCTCCAATGTGTTCAGCATGCCCGGAAGGCCTTGTCGGTGCGAGAGAGAATGGCCCATTCCGCGGCAGCAAAGGCACGAACGACCCTCCTTGAGCAGTACATCGAAAGAATGACCGGAATGAGTCCTGACGAAGCCCTCGCGCCGAACTTTCACCAGGCCGCAGTCACTGGAGGCAACTGTGCCGCAGCCGCCTCTACTTTCTCACCGTTCTCGGCCGCGCACCTCCCCGGAAGTCATATCTCTACTGGCCACGGCAAGGCTACCGTGGGTACTGCACAAGTACCCAGCCACCGGGTCAGGTTCACAGAGCCTGCAGCCACGCAGAGAGTAGGAAGCTCGCGCCAGATTGAGAGAACCCCCTCCGCAATGATCCAAAGTCAGACTCACCCGAACACTCAATTTAACCGTGGGAATGATGTTCCTTGAACACTGCAGCAGTGTGGACAATGTGGCTTCCCTTCCACAGCGTCCAAAGGATCCCAAGGACTCCTCCAATTGGTGTGTGAATGGCTTCGAGTAAATTGATGGAAAGATGGTCTGCATTCAATACGGGACGCCTGGTCACAGGGCCAGTGAATGTGATGGGAGGAAGCTATTGCAAGCCTGGCTACGGGCAATACTAAAGCCACCCATGTTCCCAGCCAAAGCCTTGACAGATCAGAACAGTATGCCTTCTGAGGGAGTAGTGGACATGCATTCGGCCCAAATGTGTTATCGAGGCTTACTGAATGAGGAGAAGGCGCGGGTTCACCCCGTCCCCTGCCTAAGCCTGAGCCCCTTGCCACTTCTTGGACAAGTACCCAGGTAGGTAGAGGAAATCCAATATAAGGATAGGTTTCTCTTAATTTGAGCCAGTCAGATGGATGTCATGTGGGCAAACAGTTTGGTGTCGGGCATGGCCCTAGACGCCTGAGAGCAGCTTGAGAAGACGGAGAAGACTCAGGTACGTCTATCTCAGATGACCTCGCCTCATTGGACACGATTGAGTTGATAGAGACAAGCAGGTGGCCAGCATTCGGGTGAGGCTCGACTGTTGACAACGTCTCCTCTTTCTTACCAGTTGCCTGAATAGACGGGGTCGGCGGTCTCCTTAAAGGGGGCACCGACAATGAGCTGAAAATGTCTACTTGACCATCGAGGAAAGCTGGAAGGGCTGAACGTGAACCCTCACCCATTCTCAGAGCTGACCTGGTAACCCGAACCGACCGTACCGTTAGTGCGTTGCCTCTTGCCTCTTGCCTCACGGCGAGCATAGCATTTCTCCCTCCGCATTCCTCACATTTCCCTCGACACCCTTCGTGTCTTCATGCACCGTTCAAGATCGGTGCTGTTGTTTTTTCCGGTCGTTGTATTGTAGTTTGACGCCTTCTCAATTCCACCTCTGCGACCTCTACTGGGTTACGTATACGGTAGTGTTTGGGATGATGTGGTCTGCCTATTTGTCTAGGTTTTGATATTGAGGAACACCTTGTTATCGTTTAATTAGTTTCTTCATTTCATCTTGTTTCCTGCCTGGTCGAGTGACTGGTACAGGGCTGAAGTGATATTGTCTTCCGCACCTGCTGAAAGAGCTTGCCACATCTATTCCAACTACCTCTTCACCTATTGACTCACTGCTCTAGGGATCCTCTGCACTAGTCTAAGCCCCTGGTCATACTTGTGTACGATATCCCTCAAGCACCAAACGCAACCCTCGCGGCGTGGTTGCTGCTTGTCCCCGAGTCCCGGAAACCACATTACCACCAAGGAGTCCATTTTTCGTATACGAAGAAGCTACAATATCCCGATCGACGGTAGGGTGAGGCTCCTATTCGGTCAAGCCGTACGGCGACTCTTGTCGACGCCGACTCCGTCGCTCTTACGGAAAGGAGCAGTGTCGTTATCATAGAAGTCTTTGTTGTTTCTGACAGAGGGTGAGTGGTGATGAAGCCTGGGCAGGTCTGGGGTTCTCAACCCTGGCCTCTTCCGCCTCTTTGGCAGCAGCCGCCGTCTCGGCTGCTCGTCTCTCTCTCTCGACCATTCGTTCACTTCGAGAAGGACGAGTCTTGGGGGGATAGAGAGCCTCTTCCAGGGCCTTCTCGATCCTGACCCAATGATCTAGGGTGACCAAGCCAGCAGGGACAAAAGTAGCATACGTGCTGGTGCGTGCGATGACTTGCGTGTGCCCGTCTCGCACGCGAGGTGGCTGCAGGTGCCTGTAAGCACCGAGGGTCATGTCGTGACCTGGTGACCCTTGCCAGCACTCGTAGTTTCTGTCGATCAGGGCCTGAATCTTCTCAGCGTTGGGCTTCACCCCCACGAGTACGGGATGGAACCGGGCTTCAGGGGCCCAATGCTTTTGCCGTTGTGTGGCGTCACAGGCCAGCTGCTCGGTTCTCTTGTGAGGGGGCTTTGTCAGCGGGTGGGCGTCCTTCTCTGTCTTCTTCCTCCTGTCCTCAGGGATCTTCTGCTCGTCTGCCGAAGAGGGAGATGCTCTTGTCGACAGAGTTCGCGGAAGCATGGCCTCTGGTGGTGTAATTCTGCGCAGGGGCGATGGAGGGGCGGACTTTTCGACCACCTGCTCTCTTGGGGGGGCAGCCTTCTGCGAGGGACGGCGGGGTGATGAAGGGGCAAGAAGGGAGCTCGAAGGGGCTGGCGGTCCTTCGCCTCGAACGTGGAAGGAGGGCGATGGAGGAGCGGGAACAAGGGGGCTCGACCGGGCTGGTGATCCTTCCCTTTGTATGGGAGGGGACGCCAGTGACGAAGGCTGAGCCGGGCGTGAAGACGGTAGGTGATTGTGCCGGTAAATGGTGGCGGGGCGCAATGTCACAAACAGCCTGTTGAGGCGCCCTTCATCATGTCCTGCGGCAAGGCGACAGGAGATCCATGCTGGAGGAGCGGGGGGCGTGCACGCGGCGGCGTGGTTGTCGAATTCTTCAGGGGTGACTCTGAAGCCAGTCTTTCCCGGTTGCAGGAGACGGTTGCTACGCCAGCCTCGAGCAACAGGCAGGTCGGTCCAGTCGATTAACTGGAACCCGCCACGTCGTGTTTAGTAGAGACCCGGATCGAGGTCGGGAGCACTTCTCCTTACGACAAGTGGACCAAGGCCTGACAGGCTCGTTCGCTTCCCATTGTGCACAAAGGTATGTATCACGGGGCCAAGCTCCTCTACGATGGCGACGATGAACGTTTGGATGATTCGCTGGAGGCTTTTCTGCGCGACCAGGAGGTTTGATTGCTTATCCTCGGTCCAGGGGCCGAAAGTCCAATCTCGAAGGAGAATATCGTAGCGATCGGAGGCGATTGTAACAACATTGGTGTCGAGAGACGTCACTTTTATGCTATGTGATGCCACCAGCTCATGACTAGTAGCTCCCACAAAGGAACGGAGGTGCAGGAAGACGAGATATGTGCTGATGTAGCCACATTCCCAGGGATATTGCTGCGGCGTCAGCGGGGGACAGACCACATGGAATTCCGCAACATATCCCATCTGGGTCAGAGCTTGCCTGAAAGCAGCCGCGAAAGCCAGTCTTCTATTGCTCACGTTGGCTTCCAGAGAGTCGAAGAGAAATACTTGTCCTTGCCGATGATCGTATAGAAAGGAGGCCCAGTGCTGGTTTGGGAAGTAGAAGACGTGCCCGACGAGGAATCTCTTATTGTACATATGCTGCTTCAGCTCGCTGGCCGTTTTGAAGCCCATGATGTGGCTGCTGTCGGTAGCGACAACTTTCGCCATGTCAGGGAGCAGAGAGTGGACCAGATCAGATGCTCCCCCCTGGCGGTTAGGGTGTGCGTAGCCCGTGATGACCAAAGGACCCGGGGTCGATGTGGCAATATCCTCCATTCCATAGGTAGCCAGCCTCATAAGGGAGGCCAGCTCACCACTCGCTGTCCACCCTAGCAAGTTCTTCGAATCGGACAACATCCTTGGCACCAGTCTCCAGAGGTTGGCGCAGTGCGTTTTCCACACGTCCTTTCCAGTTCTCCGCCCCATCGCGAATAGGGGTCGTGGAGGTACCAGAGGGAACGGGGACTGGGAGAGATCAATGTCGCCTCTCCCAAGGTCCAGAACCGGTGAGTTTAGGTCCTTGGGCCAGTGGATCCGTGGTTGAATCAGCGCGGGTTGCTGCCCGAGTACTTCCTCCAACGAGCGCACGAGATTTCCTTCCTTCAGATGGTAGTGCCGGTTGGAGCGGCCCTCCTGCGAAACAAAGATCTCCTCATATACAGTCGTCTCGGATCGGCTTGGGAAGAACGAGTGGGAACTGTCGGGTACTGGTTCGGAATGCGGTGCAGGCTTCGGTTTCGGCATGCTGACGGACAGAGCCTGGAGCCCTTCGTGGGGGCGCTTCATCGTCGGTGTTGCGACCATCATGGCGGCGACGTGCGTAAACGAGATGCCAGCGCTCAGTAGAGAACCTAGTCAGGTGGTAGACAGCGTCTTGGAGGATGAGAAGTAGCAGAGGGATCGTAGTGGTGGATTGGGTTGGAGGTGGTGACGATGCGGGATAGGAAGGCGGGCAGGATGCGCAGGATGTGTTCGAGGGCAGGGGAGTGCATGTGCAGAAAAGCTAGAGGAGGAAACCGACGAAGAGGCGGTCGAGAGAAACGAAGCAGTCTGCCTCCTCTGGGCAGAAACGAGCCTGACTGGCAACCTGTGTGTTTTTGTTTGCGAGGTCCCAAGTTTGTGAATCATATGTCGCGACTTAGCCGTCCACTCGCAACAGTTTGCTCCTATTCTCCCTTACTCTCGTACCTTTTCCTCCTCCACCCACCCTTCCTCTAATCCTGTTTAGCCTATTTGATTAACTACCGTCTCGTGCCTGAGTGCTCCTTTCAACTGTCCCAGCTGTCGGAGCTGCGGCGTGGTGACCTGCCCAACATATCTCACCTGTCCGACTGTCTGATCACCCCTGAAGCGTTCAACACCCAGGTAAACCCGGAATGGGGACATCGGGCGCGCTTCCAGCTACCTCCCCGAGCCCTCCAGACTGCCGAATACAAGCACGTACGTCTTCCATTTCCTGCCCCTTGTGAGGCCTCCTAGCTAACTAGATGGTGGCTGCAGTTCAGGACTCATTTCAGCATCTGGATCTGCTGTCGGAAGGCTCTGGACCGATGCGGGGTGCCCTTGCTCGTTGAACTTGCCGGCAAGCCTGATACCCGTCGTGATGAAGCCGGAGCGATTCGGTCCTGGCTCAGAGGGTTACCCCGGCGCGACAGTCGCATCGACGAAGCGCTCAAGAAGTATACCATAGCGGCGCGCCTGCAACCCGTGTACATTCCGGCCGACTTTGGACACCCTGAGGGTCATTTCGTCGCCATGCTCCTCAAGCGACCCGAACACATGAAGACTCTAATCATCGCCTTCTTCGGCTTCGATAACCCGGTCATGTGTCGCCACTGCGTCAGGTCGTATACGTCTAACGTTTCGCTGTCCCAGGAACACTTCATGTGGCCATTTCACTGCTGCTGATCCATACTAGGATTCATGAACCAGTCCTGTGCGAACTGCGTCTGGAACGGCACCGCCAGCACGTGCGAATGGGTCAACCTGGGGGGTTATTTGGCCTGAGCGCCTGGTTGCGGCACAGCCCATGACCTTCTCAAGGGAAGAGACTGTCCTCCAAACCCGCCGAGCTACGAGGTCGGTCCTCTATGCCGTGACACCTGCCCAAGGGTAACTTGTCAGTTCCCTTCGGAATGGAGTAACGAGGCTGGTCGTCAGCGAGTCCTCACCGACGTTGACCTACTTGAAGGGTGGGATACTGTTCATCAAAACCCTTACCTCTGCCATGACCGCACCAAGATCGCCCTTGAGGCACCTGCTCTGCCCCCAGAGGAGGGGCCCCCGTGAAGGAGAGAACGATCTCTGGGACTATAGAACCGGCCGGTGGCTCGTGAATTGGGAAAGCTTTTACGGTGGTTGTGTCCGGTATTCTCGTCTTATTATTTGCGGTAGGAGTCAGAAGACGATTGCATGTATTATCTTTATTATAGCTTTCATGCGAGGGTTCCGCCATTCTCCTTCCAGCTTCGCCTTATTGTTTCTTCGTGACTGCTCGGTGCGGAGCGCAGTGGGATTGAAGACGGGTGATGATTCTCGATAACGCTGATACAAGCAGGTCAAAGAAGCAATTAAGCTACTTAAACAGTACGTAGTGGCGGTACGAGATGAGGCATTAGCGGATGGCCACCCTAATCGATTATAGTCAAAGACTCCAGCTTGCAGGTATTCCAACGGCTTCGTAGTACTGTAAAACGAGTAGATGGACAGTAACCCTAGCCTTTGTCCCTACCCCCCTCTTACGACTGCCCCAGCGCATCAGCCAGTGACTGCACCCGGTGCATCACAGTTCCATCCTTCCCTCCCATATACCTGCTAGTATTTCCGGCTATGTGTGCCACCAAAGACCGTCATGCTGCCGTTGAATATGCCGCCCCATCACCCGATGACCTAGCTGGCCTGGAACCCCCCTCGTCATTGATCCAGTCAATGCTCACCATGTTCAGGAGGCTCTACACCTCCATCAACCATTCTGGCCCCTCGGACCACGTTGAGGAGGCATTGCCGAGCACGGGTACCTTACTGTAGTGCACTATCGCCTGCAGCCGGCCCCTGAGATCGACGTCCATCGGCATCGGGTTTTTGTAGAATCGCCCTCTGCTGATGAAGTCTGTATCCTCTGGGGCCGCCGATCGGGCGAGGATCGCGATCCACCACACGAGCGGGTTGTTCCTTCGCGTCGACTTGGGCTTCTCTAACGCGCCTCGACGAGCAACTACTAGACAGGCGACCAAACGTACTCAAACCCTCCCTTCTCCCGCCTCCGGGCGATCTCCCGGAGGTCTACATTCCAGACCTACTACTCAACGTCTAGGATATCGTCGATCTGGTCCTCATCTAGCCGCAGGCCCATCTCTTCCAGCGTGCCCTCGTCGTGTGAGTGAGCGATGAACCCTGCCAGGCTCGCCCAGATAGCCTGATACCGACGGCGGCGGCTGAGGTCATAAACAGCTGCGAGGCTCTCGAAGACGCTTCGACCTTCCTCTCCCTCCCCCCTATCCATGCTGTTTAACGCAGCCCGAGCCGCTCGTGGCCATCGCTCCGTCATGGTCTCGGTTCCATCCAGCCCGTTCCAGAAGGCGGATTGGATGGTCATACGCCTCTTCGGTCATCTGAGAACCGACACCTTTGTTCCTTCGCGCTCTCAAACCCGTCATCGTCGTCAGAGGCCGTGAACTTTATGACCTTGCGGTTTGGCGCCAGGATTGCATTCGGAGCGAGGCTCGTCGCCGATATATAACCAAATAATTCCTCTTGATCTTTTCCCAGACCCTTTCGTCGTCCTCCTGTCCCAGGCGGAGGAAGTGCATCCCTTGGAGCCATCTCTGACAAGCTAGACGCCCCGTCTCCGTCAGGGGTGGCATGTTATGCCCGTTCTCGTTATTTTCTGTGGGTAACTGCGGCAGGGTGGATGCCTCCAGGGCTGTTCTATAGAGCTCTGAATGTGTCGTGTTGTGTTTTATTTGTATAGGTTGGTGGAGAGTGTGACGGTGTGGTGGTTAAGTGAGCTTGTGCTGAATGGAGGATGAGATCCCCGCGGCCCCCTGGAAGTTGTAGATTATAGTTTTGTACCACGTGATAGATGAGTTGATGTCATCATTCTTTTGGCCGCACCCTCCCAGAGGAAATAACCTGAAGTTGCCTCCCCTTAGGTACCTATGTAGGTAAGGTATCGTATCAAACTATCATATCGTCATTATATGGTTGGTACAATAGGGGTAGGCGCTAGTCTGACGCAATGAGAAGAATGCCGTCCCGAAAAGGACGATAAGGCAAATGACGGGCCTATCTATCCTTCGTCCAGGCTTCGCAGAATGCAGTTGATCAATGACGTTTCCTATGCTGATTTGTAAGTCGGTAGCAACCAATACAATCCCTTCAACTCTAGCCTTCAATTGGGCGAGTAAATTGCTTAATATATTGGCTTTCCTCCGTTAAGGTGATTGATTCAAGCTGCCTCTTTCTACTATCAACACTATGCCCCTATAGTTAGGACAGGGTCCGGACACCTGCTATCCGTCTATTCGTCAATAACCTTAACCATTGTGCTGACCTGTTTGTTGGTGATGCGTTTATAACATTGAAGAGGCCTAATCGAGTTGTGATCACTACCTGATCGCTGTCACCGTCTACGATTCCTTCTCCAACATTTTGTATTTTTCGGTGTGCAACTTGGTCGGAAGTCATCTTTTCTTGCTCGTCTCCATCACTTGTACTCGAACTTAATAACACGTATAACTCAACGTTATTAAAATAAGCTATCACAGCTTACACAACTCTATAACGAAACGTATGCCGCTGATTAGTGATGTACTGGGTCATGCAGAGATATGCAGTTGATTCAACACACTTGGCCACCTCCTCTCTCTTACTAATTAGATCCTCCCTTAGCCCTCCAACACTGAATATATCTTGACGACTATGGAAAGTCAAACAAGAATCTCAAGTGGCGACTCATCTGGTCTCTCTCGTATATGTCGTATCGGAACCTAGGCACCTAACGTCCCGACATACCCTGTAGAAACTGCTCTCGATGAGCTTGGGATCTTACCCGCCATTATTACTTAGAGCTATCTATGGAGCTTTCCCGCGACGACACGAGAAGGCAGCAAAACTATGAGTATTCCTCCGCTCTGAGCCAGACTAGGCGGCGCGTCTGACATGGCTTCTGAGTGCCATTTGTCCCAGTTTTCTAATTGTCGGTCTTGTATCCTGTCCTCGAGGTTGAATATGATGTGTTGGCTGGTACTGAGTCCGCATATAGCTCTGATGCAGATCAGTCTCTTGCAGACCAGCATGGCAGGTAAGTAGATAAGTGAGCAGGGGAGAGGCTCTAGCTTTGCTTAAACCTACTCTATCGCAGCATTGCGCCCGTTGCAGTGCTACGTATTTAATGACGGACTGAAAATGGCAAACACCGTCATCCAGAGATAACCAAGAGGGGGAACGTGGATCCGAATGCATTATTATCTAGAGGTATAGACCGCATCCCTTACAAAGCAAGTTCAGTTTAATCTTGTTTTCAGTTCCTCGCCATTCAGCCATGACTCTAGGTTACTAACCGTATCCGCATACCATGTTAGTATGCAAGCCCAAATTCTATATATATGGCCCGAGGAGCCGGCAAATCACACAGCTTTTGTCGTCTTCGGAGCAACAGCGTGTTGGAGAATATCCAGGCCTTGACAAGGAGTGACGGACTTGCAACTCTGCTGTGACATCACACTACACCAGCCAAGGGACAGAAGTAATAGAAGCAATAGGTCATGGCAATTTGGAGGAAGCGAGGAGTGATAACAGCTGTGGGGGTTGAACACGGAGATGCGCTGCCATGATTGGAGAACAGGGCCTCAATGGAACAGGGCGACAGGACCATTAGCGATACCGATTTTTGGGGAGATGACAGATCCGTCGTACAAACACGATTTCCCCAATTTGGGGTTGACCACTCACGGATGGGCATGGCCTCCTTAGCCCTGGGCCCCTACATGGGACTGCAACATGCCGCGTCGTGAGACGTTGGTTTTCAGGTTCATTCAGTTCTCTAGGAACCTCCGGTACTGAAAGCCGCGGACGATGCGAGGACTTTTATCCGATTAAGGCTGTTTAAATCCAAACGTTTTCTTATAGTACCTATGCGTCGGTCGTCATGCTGGCCACCAGGTGGCGGGTCATCTACCAGGATGGGCTTGCCTATGAAGAATATCATCTCGCGCTACTACACTCCGAAATGAACATATGGAACCCAGGTCATTGATAGCTCTTCTTTGTGACGGACCAATGCGGCGTTTCTTGTCCCTCTCTCGCCCGTCTCCTCCGTCTCTTCCGTCGCTTCCGTGTCCTGCGCCTCCTGTGCCTCCTCTGTCACGTCCGTCGCGTCCTCTGCATCCACCGCATCTGGCTCGTCACCCGTCAATCCACCGCGCTTCCTATTCCATCGGCGTCCCTTCTTCTCTGCCTGCTCAGCGAGCCAACGGTTGCGAAGCTCAGTAGCAGCATTGTGCAGTCCTCGGGACACGGACTGGTCCGTCATCTCTCCAGCTCCAATTCCTTGGTACGTGATCCTGGCCATGTCCACACACACCTCATCGTTGACTTCCCACAGAGTGCCAATGACATGCCGGAAACCCGCCAGCTGAAAGCTGCTGATTAGGTGGATGCTTTCGTCAAAGTACCTTTCGTCTTCAATTCGTCCGGTTCCGCAGGCCGAGAGGTAAGCTAGGAATGGCGAGTGCTTTCGGAGATTGGTTTCCAGGAGGTTAGCGACGGTGAGAGGGTCACTTTCCACGTCCTCCAACAGGAGATGGCTGTGCGAAGGGTCGAGTGGATCTGTGAGTCCATGGCCGGCGAAGTGAAATATTTTGCATTGGGTTAATTCTAGTAAGACGTCGGATTTGCGCCTCTTTGGCTCGACGGGGTGGAGGTGCATTGTTTCGCAGAGATCATGGAGCATGGTCACCTCCTTGGTAACAAAAGGGAGACTCATCTGTCCTGGTGTGTGCTCCATCCCGACAAGCAGAGCCTGCTCTTTGGCAGTGTTTGAAGGATGCTGACGGCTCTGCATTATTGCCTTGACAGAGGGACTGTAGGATGATATCGCCCTGCTCATGACAGCTGCCGAAGAGTCCTTGGAATGGTATCCAGCCGCGTGGATCGGGAACTTGCTGAAGAGCCCAGTCGGAACCCACCAAATTCGAGGCCAAGCATCGTCAGTGGGAGGGCCAGTGAGGCCTAAAGCTTCCATGACCGGGCATGCAATAGTATCCCACAACCAAGATAGAACAGTAGGTCGACCGAGCCTCCCTTCCTTCACCTTTGCTTTGAGATCGGCTTTGAGAAGTTGAGGTAGAGGAACAAGGCTTATTTCATGTTCCTCGACTAGAATAGCGTCGCACCGAGAGTCGGTGGCATTGAGAATGACTATTGGGCCGTCCTTCGCAGCCGCTCGCATGTCGCTTTCTTTTGGGGCGAGTAAAAAGTCCTCGAATCCGACTTGCTGGCGGATTTCGGTGACCAACTCGTCAAACTCCTTTCCAGCATCGTATCGCTCCTGGGACTGGGGCTTCGCCGAGAGGGGTGTGTCCATGCTCATGAAATCATCGTTGGCAGAAGCGGGAGGTTCCAGCTTGTTCTGAAGACGCACAAACCTTTCTGCCAGTTCAGGATAAATCTGTCGTAGATCCAAGACGTCCGTCCGGACTTCTTCAAGCGATGTGGCAAGCATGCCCCGACCCTGCTCAAGGAGCTCAAGACCTAGTACCGGACTCTTCTCTGCGTTTGCTGCTGCTGCCGCCGCGATAGATGACAGACCAGCCACTTCGGTGAGCAGATGCTGCTTGTCTGCGTTTGCAAGTGACCGCATCGTCAATTTGGGGAGTAGAGAAATCGAGACCTTGGAGAGCTCGTAGGCTCGTTCCCAGTCAGCAAGAACAGCGCAGTATTTGACGGCTTCCCTGCCGGATAGGATACGTGAGATGATCGGAGCCGGTTCATGTTCTAGCGCAGATTGATGGTATAATATGCCTTTTTCTAGATCGGACCGTTCGCCAGTCCGGTAGTATTTGCTGTCGTAGTAGCGTCCAAGGTTACCCAATGCTTTGGCACGGCTCGGATGGTCTTCTGGGGTCAATTTGAGAACCTCCTCAGCCATCCTGATGGCTTGTTCAAGGTCTTCCATAGACTTATTCTTGGAAAACCTCGCGTGCAGCAAAAGTGCAAGATTGTGCAGCCGCCTTTCGTGAAGCGGGTGGTCCATTGGCGTGAGATCCACGGCCTCTTGAGTAATTCGGATACCGTAATCAAGATCATCCGCAGCTTCATCTTCGTATTTCAAGTACCTGAAAATCAAGTGATCTCCAAGATGATGAAGTAGTCCTGCCCTCACTAGGCCCTTTTCTGGCGTAATATCTACTGCCGCTTGGGTAAGTTGAATAGCCTCCTGAAGATCGGACATTTCTCCGGTCCTGGCGTGCATGTGCCTGAGCTTGCTTGCAAGGTTGACGGACAGCTGTTTCCAGTTGGAATGGTCCTTTGGCATAGTCGCAAGAGCCTCTCGCTGCCATAGAAGAGCCTCTTTTAGGTCGGCTATTGCCCCCGTTCTCAGACTTCTGTCGCTAAGATGACTGGCGAGATTGTTCATCCGGTCTGCTCGACGTGTATGAGTGGCCGGAGTTCTGTCCACGGCTTCTCGTCCCAATCGAACAGCCTCATCAATATCCTTTATTTCTCCAGATCTCAAGTATCTCTCGCCGTACGAGAATGCGAGATTGTTCAACCGACCCGGACGCTCTGGGTGGTTCTCTGGTGTTTCGCCCAGAGCGGTTTCGGTGAGTTGAATAGCTTCTTCAAGATCGCTGACATTCCCGTTCGCCAAATATCTATCCCTAAGGCCATTTGCGAGATTACACAGTGCTACCTGTCGGTCCGGGTGGCCATGGTTGATGAAAGCAACGGCCTTTCTTTGTATCTTGATTATCTCCTCGAGATCTTCGGGGCTTTCACTCTCGGGGTCCCTGGCACGCAATAGAACCCCCAAGTCGTTGAGCAGAGCAGCCTTGCTTTCAGCCTTTGACGTCATATCTACAGCCTCTTGGGCGACTTCGATGGCATCGTCAAGGTCTTTTGCAACTCCGGTTCTTCCATGTCGATAACCGAGGCTGACTCCCAGATTGCTGAGGAATTCCGCTCTCTCGGGATGGTCAGCCGGTGTCTTGCGCACGACAGCTTGAGCATTTTCGATGGATTCCTCGAGATCCGCCAGATTTCCGGTTCTCAGATATCTGTAGCTCAGTCTGACTGCGAGACTGTTCAGTGCTTCCAGATACTTTGGCTGATATTCTGGTGTATACTCCACTTCTGTTCGTGCAAGTTGAATAGCCTCTTCAAGATCATCGACAAATCCGCTTCTCAAATATCTCTGTGACAGGCCCCCTCCGAGGTTTCTCAATCGATTCATCCGGTCTGGATGGTCGTCGGTTGTCGTGTCCACAGCCTCTCGCGCAGATTGAATTGCGTCTTCGAGATCGGATGCCGCTCCGACTCTCGAGTACCTATCCATGAGCCTTATGCTGAAGTTGGTCAATCGGATTTCCCTTTCTCGATGATCCTTTGAAGTTGAACTCAGCACCTCCCGCGCAACCAAGATGAACCTGTCAAGATCCTCTGGGTCTTCCTTCTTTGAGTACCTGTCGCTGAGACGGATTTCGAGGTTGATCAGCCTCCCCGCTCGTTTCGAGTCGCTTTTTGGTGTCGCATCAACACTTTCCTGAATGACACGAATAGCCTCATCAAGATCGGCCAACTCCCCAATTTGAGAATATCTGATACCAAGAAGAACCCCGAGAGTATTCAAAACTACTGGACGGTCTGGCTCGTCTTCGTCGATCAGGTTAACGGCATCTCGCTCAATACGGAGAGCTTCTTCCAGGTCGGCAATGTCTTGGGTTTTCTCAAACTTTCGGGTAAGTTGATCGCCCAAGATGGTGAGGAGTTGTGCGAGATCTGGGTCATCTTCCGGGGTCACATCTAGAGCCGCTTGAAGAATTCGAATCGACTCTTCGAGGTCAGAAAAATCGCGAGTGTGGGAGTATTTACCAGCCAGATGACCTCCAAGGCTGGCAAGTAATTCCGCCCGATCCGGGTGATCAATCGGCATCAGGTCTATGCACTCGCGTCCAACTCGAATCGCTTCCTCATAGTCGTCTAATGACTTGGTCCTGCCGACCAAGTAGCCCAAATACAGTTGAAGGGTGCTCAGATGTTTGGCTCGATCGGCATCTTCACTTGTCGCATCCACCACCTGTCGCAACATCCTGATCGCTTCTCGAAGGTGATTGACAGACTGAGTTTTGGTGAATTTGGCGCGAAATCGGGAGCTAAGGAGGGTCAAACGTCCCATCCATTTAGGATCATCTCTTGATAGTATATCCAAAGCCTGTTGTCCGAAGTAGATGGCTTCTTCAAGGTCACTGAGGACTTTAGTCTGCGCGTATTTGGCACCAAGTCGAATGCCAAGGTTGTGCAGTAGCGCGGGCCGGCGCGGATGATCGCTGGGCAACTCCTCCAGCACCTCTCGGTCAGCCTGAATGCCGATTTCGAGATCTTCCAGGTCGTCCATTTTCTTGAGGATTGATGTCAGCTCTCACGTTGCAGTTCTGTTTTTGAGGTGCTGTACCCCTCGTCTAACGTGTAGGAATATGGTAAGTTGCAGAGGTTGAGAAGGTTGAGGGATAATTCGGTTGCGGTACCCGGGTGTTATAATTAGGAACGGCGGGGTCTGGATGATATCGGCTGATTTGTTTAGGCAACGGGCTCTCTGCGGCGAAGGGAATGATGCCTACCTGCTCTCCCTGGTAAGCTGCTTCTGCATGTCGCACAGCCGCATCGACATCACCAGGACCTCACACGGGTACTTTTTTGGGTACGGCGGGTTTCATTCTTAGGGCTGTACACAGTGAGGACCTCTGTCGTGCTGGGTTTCACATACTCGCCATTAGTTCAGAATCGAGTGAGTTCTGAAGGCACCGGAACAAAGATGACATTGTGGAGTAACGTTATTGCTGATGGGTTTACCTCTCGAGTTCCTTCACACGGTCGTCATATACACATCTAATTATTAGATGTAATACTGAGGGAAAACAAACCCCGCTTGTCCGCGGATTATTGACTGAACAGTCATCAGAAGAAACCGGCCCTGAGAACGGATCGACGGATCTCTGTCCGAAAACTGTCGGTTCAGAACCGCAACCTTGCGCATAATGTAGTTAATCCTACCGGAGCCCGCCCGCGTTCTGGAGTAGAGTCCACGGAACCCACCAAACGCCGGACTCCTCCATGAGCCCGGTGGTGACGTTTCGGCCCCCATTTGGCAGTATCCGCGCTTTCCATGGATTCCGCGCGTTTCACGGTCTCGAATTGTACCGGCATCGTCATCGAGTTGGGTTGACAAAAGGCGTAGGCGCAGGAATAGTCATCCTATCACCGAAGCTTTTAGACACTGTCTCCATAGCGACGTTCTCAATTACAGGAATCGTCTATTTTTTAGATATTCAACCACAGCAGCTCAAACACCAACTTTGCAAAGACAATCACCACCTCGCATGACTAGATAATATCCATATATCTCTAGTATATCTATATGCCGTACAGCCCCTAGGGTATGTGTCGTAAGTTGGCACCAGCCACGAAAACGACGGTATCAAAGCTCGCCAACATGTGTCGCGTGTATTCACTAGTGAGATAATCACTCTCGAGGAGAGGGAAGTCTTGTAACAAGTCAGTTTCATTTACGGGGTGACCACCAGCGAGGGTGCTGTCGTAGACTCGTGGCCACGCGAGCGAAGGTGGACGGCAGAATAGTCTCCAATCATCCTCGCTCCACTCACTTTAAGAGATCGCAACATTGGGAGCCATGGTTTTAGACGGGACTATGAAAATTGCGTAGCCTTATTGTAGTACAAAGATGACAACTGATTATAATCAGGCAATGGTACTTATCTCGAGCCCGTCTACAGAGCCAAGGCGTAACTAGTCGACTTTACTAATTAAAGCCCGCGCAATCCTCGGAATCCACGGCATCAGTAGCTATCAATCTTCAACACGCAGCTGCCACAGTTATATTATGCTGACAAATTGGAGTTGCAACTGCTATTGTGAGGCGAAGTGCACCTCGGCATATTGCGACTCCTTTTCCAATTTTAATCCCCCATAAGTAATACAAGTTTCGTGGCTTTTTGAAAATCTTTGCGTCTTTACATCTCGTCTGTAGTATATCAGGTTTTACTTACGCTCAGGCATCAGCTTGCGGATAGCCAACATGACTTCCAACTTAATCACCTTGAACGATGGCACCAAAATGCCAACCGTATGCAAACACCTGTAGTGTCTACCTGAATTTAATCTAACCAAGGGAAACAGATTGCATATGGTCTTGGAACGGTTCATGTGCCCTTGTTCGCCCAACACTTTGGTCTTCCCGAGCTGGACAGTATACAGCTATTACTTGATGTGCTCAAGCTAGGGTATCGCCACATTGACACTGCTGAGCGTAAGTACACACCATCATCTACCTATTCAATACCTACTGACGGCCCTGTAGATTACTTCAAAGACGCCGAGATTGCTGCTGCCATGAAGGAATCAGGCGTCCCCCGTCAAGATATCTTCATCACCTCCAAGGCCAACTGTAACAACGGCCTTACCGTCGACGAAGCCCTCCGTCAACAGTTAACCAGGATCGAACTCGACTACTTCGACCTATACCTCATTCACAATCCTCGCTTTGCGAAGACTGACAAAGACCTCCAAGACAAATGGAAGGAGATGGAAGAAGCTCACAAATCTGGTCGCGTGAAGTCGATTGGTGTTTCAAACTTTACCAAGGCTCAACTCCAAGCCGTTCTGGAAGTCGCCACCATTAAACCAACAGTCAATCAGTTTGAATATCATCCATACGAGCAGCATGATGATCTAATTCCGTGGTTGAAGAGTCAGAACATCGTAGCTTCTTGCTATAGTTCATTGGCGCCTGTCATGAGAGGCCGGCCCGGTCCCGTTGATGGTATTTTTGGTGAATTGGCGAACAAGTATGGTGTTACAGATGGCGATATTGCTGTCAAATGGTGCTTGGACCAGGGGTTGGCGGTGGTAACGACGGGCAAGAACTTGGACCGGCTGAAGGGTTATCTTGAGGAATTATCTAGATTTCAGTTGACGGATAAGGAGATCAAGGATATTCAGGGATTGGGGTTAAAAAAGAAGTTTTCCAATTACATGCAAATGGGCGGAGTCGGGCCGGCGTCTTAGTTCATAGTTTTTTACCATACGTACCTATGTTAGATGCGAGTGATATAGTAATAAACAGGTAGTCAAGTCCTTAACTATGAAATAGAAAGCGCAAGACTACATGTATCGAAGTTCATCCATCAGCCATGTATCAATATGGAGCTTCATCCCTTCTTTGGAGATATCAGTGACTGATGTCTTCAGCTTACGATGGCCATGCGGTTGAAAAATTTAGATGTACCAAACGGCTGTCTTGGGAATGCTGCTGGGGGGCTTGTCAAAGGTGATCGAGATGATTGCGTTTTAGGAAGCCAATCGGCCCCTAGGGGTATCACTCGCGTCGACAAAGCTGTTCTGAAATGATCCTGCCAGCCCAGCCTTTCTCGGCAGCTGATATACAAAGATTCCGCCTCGATGACGATAGAGAAGGCATCTAACTCAGCAACTTGTCCTCCTGTACCGTCGGAGGTGTCCTGGATCATGTTAGCCATCAATGCGCCTGACCTTGACAAGACTCGAGAGATGCAGAAGGGCTTACCTCTTTGTTACCCCATATTGGAGCCAAACGGTAAATACCAGTCTGTGGGTTTAGGTTCGCCAAGGTGATGCCGTAGCCCCAGAAACCCCTGAAGTTACCATTGGCAAGGTTAGAATAATTCAATCTGAGATCTTTAAACTCAATACGATTCTGGGTGACTGTTCCTCACCTTTTCTACGACCCTGCAGAAACAGACTGCAGCCAAGGGTTCTTCGCCACTTGTATCACTTGTATCCCCCTTTATATGCTCTGGTTCTATTGAGGACGTAATAATCTTCTCACCTTCTTCGGCTCATACGGCGAGCGAAAAGTTTGCGACTACCCTCAGAAGCGCTCATAAAGCAAAGAAGCCGTTGGCATATTGCGCACTGAGGGTAACAACCATGCCCTTATTTACCTCTACCGTCACCATTTCCAGACTCAAATCGAGCTTGATAAAGCGAGGCCACAGAGGAGTGTGCCATACGCTGCGCCAACCATGGGGACGAGCCTCTGGAACTCACCGACATCGGAAGTGGAGGATGCGCGGAGGTGTGTCAAGCCACGTCAAGAGCTGCGCGGTCCTTACGAGATTTCTCTCTAGTCGTAGAAAACGGTGTAATCAGCCAATACGGGTCAGGGACAGGGCTCTCATGTGTACCTGCGGGAGGTTACTCAACTTCTGATAGGACGTTTTTACAATACTTTACCTACCTTAGGTATGTACTTGTAGATAGAGCTTTAAACTTCACGCCGTTGCGCTAGTTTCTGGCAACCTTATCGTCTGCGGGGTTGGGAATGCTTATTTAGGAAGCTGCCTATGTAACGTCGGCGTGATTTGGAGTATGGCCGAGCGACGCGGATAAGAGGCGGGTTGCTGTAATAACGTAGTATGTAGTATATCTCTCGAGAAATCGTGGTTGTGTATGCTCACTTGATCAACTTCATCCCCGCCTTTCTTCCTATCTTACGATCGACGGTCATAATGCCGTGTCACTCTCATTATCAATGGATTCCAGTCTTGGCGTAGGCCTAGTCCTCGCAATATTAAAATGAAGCAGCGCGCCTTGCCATGATTACTGTTCTACTTCCTCACTTGACCTCTTTGACCAAGCTCTTCCTTAACTTCAGGGAGTGTAACGGAAGGTAGCTGGCCGAGATGTTGCGACCCCAAGTTCTCGGCGCTCTCCTGAGCCTTGTAGCGCCGATCGTCAATGCACACCCGTATCCCAGTCACTACCCGCCTCCTGCGTCACCAGCGCATTCAACTCGCTTCACCAACAAGCTTGGAGCCGTTGCCTGCGAAAATGAAATATGCAGCACCATTGGGATTGACGTATTACGTTCAGGTGGCAACGCCGCCGATGCCATGGTAGCGACCGTTTTCTGCGTCGGAACCACCGGTAAGTGGAAAGCCTTGTTATCTAACGATTGCTGATCTGTTCTAGCCATGTACCACTCTGGCATCGGCGGTGGCGGCTTCATGCTTGTCCACAAGCCCACCAAAGACAAAGGCGATTCACCATATGAATTCATTGATTTTCGTGAGACGGCGCCTGCTGCAGCCACAGAGGACATGTTTGAAGACAACGTCAACGCCAGCATGTATAGTGGCCAAGCGAGGTACGATGCTCAAAGTTCGGTACTTGATTACAGCTAAATAACGTCTTACAGTGGTGTCCCGGGAGAGCTACGCGGCTTGGAGCACTTGCATAAAAGCTACGGCCGTCTGCCCTGGGCAGATTTGGTACAGCCAGCAATTAACGTAGCTCGTTACGGATTTCCTGTCAACGGCGATCTCGTCAAGTTCATGAGGCAGACCTACACCACATTCGAAAATGAAAGCTTCCTGGTTACAGATCCAGCCTGGTCGATAGATTTTGCCCCTCAAGGCGCCCTACCAAAACTAGGCGAGCGGATCACGCGAAAACGATATGCTGATTTCTTGGAGACCATCGCTGTTTTGGGGCCGGATGCTTTCTACAAAGGTGCTTTTGCGGAGGCAACTATCAGAGCCCTCAAGCAAAAGGACGGTATCATGACCACGGCCGATCTTAAGAACTACTCGGTCGTGGTCCGAGAACCATCTCAGATAAACTACCGAGGTGGAAAGATTACCAGCGGTTCAGCCCCGTCGAGCGGTGCGGTTGTCGCAACCGCCATGAACATTCTCGACGGCTACGATTTCCTGGGCGATACCGCGAGAGTGAATGAGAGCACTCACTTGGTCGATGAAGCGCTGAAATTTGCATACGGCATGCGCACCAAACTCGGTGACCCAAGTTTTGTGGAGGGCCTTGCGGAATACCAAAAGCAAATGTTGTCAAACGACACAGCGGAAGAGGTCCGATCTAAGATCACTGGAAAACCCCTCCAGCTTGAAGATTACGATCCAGATGGCCTCGAGTCATTAGATACTCCCGGAACCTCGCACTTGGTTGCAATGGACAAGTCTGGCCTGGCTATTTCTCTAACTACTACCGTTAATCTGATCTTTGGCTCTCGAATCATGGTCCCGGAAACCGGTGTTGTAATGAACAACGAGATGAACGATTTTAGTATCCCGGGAGAGTCGAACGCGTTTGGATACATTCCTAGCGAAGCCAACTATATCAGGCCTGGCAAAAGGCCTCTATCAAGCATCAGCACATCCATTGTTGAACGACCCGACGGAACAGTTTCTCTGGTCACGGGCTCTGCCGGCGGTAGCCGAATTATCACGGCGGCTCTGCAAGTCCTGTTGAATGTTCTGGAAAAGAACATGACGACTCTTGAGGCATTGGCTGCTCCACGATTACACGACCAACTCGTCCCACAACAGGTCAGCTTCGAGTATTCCTATGACAACTCGACAGTTGCATACCTGAAGGAAATTGGGTGCAACGTAACATGGGTCGCATCGGGGCAGAGTACTGCACAGGCTTTGCGGCGGTTCCTAGATGGTTCTTTCGATGCGGCTGGGGAGCCACGACAGTCAAATTCTGGAGGCTTTGCAACATAGGCAATGGTCACAAGGTACACAAAGTAAATACTCTACCACATCCATACTAGTAGTAGTAAAATACAGTCTTTTCAACGTACTTGCCAAACCCATTTTACCAGCGAGCATTCGTCGCATGATTTTCAACCCTCCAGATACGATTCTGAATGAACACGCAACTATGCGGTGGATGGATGATGTGAAAGATTGTGCGAATCAGAAAACTTGGCAAGACGTATCCTTCTGCTTGTTGAGGTTGGCCTAAGGGGATTTCCTGTGACGTCTAGGGAGATACAAGTTATACATCAATAAAAGGGAACTTGAGTCACACACGGCTCGAAGATCCTTCTGTTGGCCACTCTGCGTATTAGCCATCTTGATCATAGGCCAACTTTTGCACGACAATTCCTCTTTCGCACAAAGTGGCCAATAGGGTTTTAAATAAAACGATAACCCAGTACGGCCACGCGCACTTGAAGTCAACTCAATTTTGTTAACCTAGCCGGAATCGCAATAAACACGTTTATGATGTTGCATAGATGAGGCAAGCCATGGAGCAAGCAAGTGACTTTCCGATGAGTGCTCAACAGACTATCACACAAAATATACTGGAAAAATTCCTACATGGTCCAGATCTGAAGGCAAAAGAGATTAAGTGATTTCGCTCAGCGATTATTCAAGGATAACAGGAGGTTCTATCGCAGTCTCCCTTCTGGCGGTGTATCTGGAGCCTTGCTTCGAATCAGTAATTCGATGCCAGGAGCATGTCGACTCCGAGCCACTTTACTATTACCTTATAAATCTCCTTTGCCCACCTTGATTTGAAAGGCGAGCTTTCTCAAAAGATCTGATCCCCTTGAGCGCCGTATCGCTGTATTGAGTGCGAGTAACACGTGGACAAATATAGTCGACAATTTTTTCTTTGCAAAGAGTGGATTTTGACGAAGGCGATATAGTCCTCACTCAAGACTCTGCACAAGACGAATATGTTCGTTATCTATTCTAGCTGAGTCCCCAAAGCCTTTGCTTTCACAGTTGGTGCGATTTACAACGCATACCAAATTCCGGAGCGGCGTTTGAGGACCCGTGTCGGTGCTAGCTTTCACAACTCCCCTACGTTAAACCATCTGGATCTACTGGGCAGGACGATATGTGTTCTATCTGATCAGGGTGGGTTTAGCGCTACTATCAGCAGAACCTCTGACTACCTGGGTCATGAGAGGGCGCATCAAGGTGCTCGAAACTGTATTGTCAAGTCAATTTCTGAAGATTTGCTTTAGGTATACTGGGTGATTGGCACTCTAGACTCATATGTAACGCACAAAATCTTCAACTTGCTACGCCTAAACGCTCTTTGTTGGATGGATAACGCCTTTATTAAGAAGAAGAGTCACGGCGCACTTGGGCGACGGAAGGAAGCTAAACTGTCAGAGGCTCGGGCGTTCCTTTTGTGGCAGAGAATTGTGTACCGGGAAGACTGTTCACAACAAGAGTCCAAGAACCTGAGGGGCAGTCCTGTTAAGATGTATGATCGATCAGGAATTTTCAGGAAGCTTGAGTTGGGCTTTGAGGGAAACCAAATTAGTGAGATCAGGCAGTCAGCAGTCAACTGCAAAGATGAGCTGGATTGGTCAGGACGGGTACACCTAGGAAATGAAGCGCATTTCATTTCTCTGACAAGTTACGACACTGCAAACAATATTATGTACTTCAAAATCCCCAGGTGCTATTTTGCTAAGACATCATACAGCCCTTGGGGCCCTCCGTGACGGCTCAGCTGGCAGTCTACATCGGAGACGGACATGAAAGTCTTGGTCAATAACTTGCATTGCAATGTGGACTAAAGGCCAACGATTGTGCAGCAAGGGAACAAGTGATAGTCAAGACACAACTACGACGACTGCGGGACAACTTTTTCAAAATACTCCTCCATATCAATTTCAGCAACTACTTAATTGGTAAAGTCTTTGACACATCTAGCTAAACGGCTTTATACATCAACGCCGTTTAGAGAGACTCTAAGTAGCATTGAAGATCGGATCTCCTCTGCTCGAGAAACTAGTTCTTGAGCATCCCAGTTTGCCCAGACGAATTTTCCCTTCAGAAAGGCCGCCTCCTCTGACGCAAGCCATACCAGAAAATGAGCAGGCAGCTCGACTACAGAAAGTTAGCTTTTTTTTTTATTTGTACATGCATGGATTAAAGCTGGGTAAAGTACCTGTATCAGCCCCGACAGTAATGTTTGGGTTGATTTCCGTAGCAATAATGCCAGGGTGGATGCTCACAACGTGAATGTCTGGGTTCTCGAAGGCGAAGTAGTCAAAAATCTTCAAGGCTGCTGCTTTTGTTGCCGCGTAGCCGAAAACTCCCGGCACTTCTGCGAGAGGTTGCCAATGGCCGATCCCGGACCCAGTATTGAAGACTTTGGCTCCCGGGGCTGCCAGTGGAAGGAATGCTTGAAGGGAGTTGAAGGCGCCCAGGACGTTTGTGGCAAGACTGGATCGAAGTTGTGCTTCGTCGTAGCCGAAGACTGGGCCGTCTGCTGGAAGGACTCCCGCATTGGAAGCAAAAACATCAATCTTGCCAATTCTATTGGCAATCTTTTTCAATGCTATCTCAATGGACTCGCGATCCGTAACATCGCCAGTTTCAAAAAGGACATTGGTTGAAGGACCAGCGGCCCTGATTGCTTCTGCCGAAGTCTCAAGACGGTCGAGCCTGCGGCCAACAATGGCGACGGCCTGGGCACCGGCCTCAGCAAAGGCAATTCCAATGGCCTTGCCAATTCCAGTGCCTCCACCGGTAATAACAACATTCTTTCCAGCCACAGACAGTTGTGGCCTCTTGGGTGAAATGAATGGGTAAGGCCTGTTGTACCATGTTTGGGTAAACGAAACGAACGTGGGTAGAGGAACTGATGCCATGGCGATTCAAGGTCGAATTCAAATTGATGGGCAAGAATTGTTGAGGATTTTGGATGACTGCTGTCCAGTTTAGGTACGGGATTGGGAATTATAAATACTTCTACGAAGAGATTGGAGACGTGTTTTAGGGCTGGATTGATATGACGAGATCCGGTTTGTTTATGGCATCCGTTCATTTCTAAGCACTTCCGCGGAATATGACTAAAATTGGTTGCTATTCTTGCTCTTGTTTCAAAAACCTTCTTCCGCGGAACTTCTCATGGAAATTGTCGTGATGAGGTTTCTTCCTCTAGATAGGGCCAATAGTGTTGAACTTGGCTCTATACATGGTGCCTGAGCGGTATTTCTTTCACTTTTCTATTTGGGGTGATTATCAAGGGGGTAAACTATGACCGCTGAGTTACAAGTAAACGAGGATATCGGGTATATAGAATTTCGCATCCTTGTCGGCCCGAAGGAAAAGGCTCCATCAACATTGAGCAGCAGTCCCGGGACTACACTCGGCTTCTCAGACTTTCACAGGCTTTGAAGGCAACTGGTATCCTGGATAATAGCTTGAAGGGAGGCCGCACGGTCGTAGCCCAAGAGTTCCTCGTACGCATTCCGTGTTCGTTGAAGTGGCTCGAAAGGGACTTGGTGTATCATGTCCTCCAGGAAGGAGAAGCAAGTATTAGCGAGATATCTGTCGTCCTCTGCGCTATCATGTCGTGGATTGAACATGCTGTTTGCCGTTAAACAGACCGAACCGGAGATGTACGTACAGACAGTCATCCTATATAGAGAGAATATCGTTAGATCTCGCCGCAATCGCGGGAAATTTATTCGAGATTTAATTCTCTTCTCTTACCATATGAACGCGGGATCTTTCCATTCTATGCTCATGAACAGCCGCATGTACTCGCGCGACTCGCACACAAGCTCGTTCCAGCCTTGTGGTAGAGGAGGTACCAGCGCGATGACTTCTCCTCGCGCAGATTCTCTCCCAAAGTCTTGTAGACGCTGTAGCCAGGTAGACTCCATGATATGGGCTTGGCAGACCAAGGTCCGACAAGCAAGATGACTTGAGTAGAGTATGCCGAAAGCTCTGCAGAGACTTGGGTCACCCGCTTGCAATATAGCACTTGGATGGAACTGTGGAGGTACCCAAGAAAACCAGTCATCCAGCATGAGACGCAGCCTGGTCATGTTTTCTAGCCGTTCATAACTGTCCATGGTTTGGGGGCGCGTAGAATACATAGTTTCGTAGACCTCGCCCTGGATATGAGCGAGCTTCACACGGGCAAGCAGAAAATTGAATCTGGAACAGCCATCAAACCCAGGAACAAGCCCAGCCTCATCTGAAGGCTCATCTGAAGGCCATTCGATACCAATATCACCCTGGTGCTGAACAGGTGGCTGTCTTGTACGGATGCTGATATCCCTATCAAGAATGTATGCTATCCAGAAAACGCGATCTCGCTCCAACCTCACAGCTGGATCGAGATGCTCGGGATCGTTGCTTCTAGCATGCAGACCCAATTCGTGTGCGAGACGTAGAGCAACGGCAATCAGCATTGCCGCGGGCTTCAGGTCCAGCGTTCCTTGGAATAGTATGACCATTCCAACGAGCACCTGGACATTCAGAAGATTTGCCTTGCTCATGATGACCTCGTTGAGTACTGACTGAGCGCAGTTGAGGAAATGGGCCACACTTTTGTTCGGCGTCGTCTCATCAGAAGGCGTCTGGCGATGGGCCAATGCAAGCACCACGTTGACTGCTGCCCATGTAGTGCAGTCTCGCTGATCTATTCGATGTTCGAACCAGGTCTGGATGCGATGCAGCAGTTTCTCGGGGTGGAAAAGCGGGAGAACAGTGTTCATCGTCCTTAGATATTTCTCAACTACAGATGAGACTTCTGGCCTGGGCGGTAGTTCCAGAATCGCATCACCGGGTCTTGTTTTGGTAATGTCAGCGAGGGAAAACTCCGGAAAGGTTGAGACAACGTTGGGGATATTTTTGCTTTCCGGCTCAAGGCTTTCAAGCTCATCGATCCTCCGTTGAGCGCGACCAAGGCTTGACTCGAGACGTTTCACCCGAGCTTGCAAAGCATCAATACCCTCCTCGCCGGTCCCGTGCTTATGAGCAGGAACCGCCGCTTTCCTGCTGGGGGCTTGAAAAGTGCATGCCGAGTCGTAAAGTACGCAATGGGAACAACGGGGCTTCTGCGCGTCACATCGGATCCTTTTCCGGTAGCAGACGTCACATGCCTAATCAGGGACCATGTCAGCTCGTGAATCTGTCAAGACGGGCAATGGTCAAGCCAGGGATTGCGTTAGACGGACCTTTCTTAGGGTCTTGTGTCGTACCATTTCGACCTACGTCAATCTGTTAATGTTGTTGGCTCTGTTAATGCTTGCAAGACGTGTCATTGGCAAGCGAAAGCTGAAAGGATGAGAAATGCCGATTAAAAATTAGTTTCCCTTCCGCGGAAGTAGTGCTGATGAATAATATAAAAGAATAGGGTAAGCTCTTCCTACTTTGTGGAGCACACCTACGCCTCCCATAGGAACCATGCAATACGGCCTGCTCATGACGCCTATGACATAAATCCCCGATCGGGATATTAATGCAAACTTGATTACGTGTTGGCTATTTAGATAAAGATAGAAATAAAGAATGTAGGAATGCGAATACAGCACCTCACTGGTGACGCTTACCCTGCTTGGTAATGGAGAGTTGGGGCTTGATTAGCCGGATAAGCACCAGCCTATCGCTATCCTACCTAATCAGATAACATCACGTCCACCTGATTGGCCAGGTCTGCTATAGATAAGCTGCCTCAATTTAGCGTATACCAAACCCAACCCGTATAGTATTCGCTCGTCATGCTTCAGATTCTCTCCTTAACATTTTGCATGCCCCAGCATCGCCAAAATCTTATCCACCTCTCAAGTACAAGTACACCAAACCATGTCCAGGCATATCCCTGATATCGAGGTCCCCAACGCTACAGGAGCGTGCTGGACCTGTTTCAACAGATGCCGCGACGACCCGGATTGTATTATTACCTGCGATGGGAGCCTTCTAGGTAACGATCTCCTCGTGGGACCACGGACTTTTCACTGGAAGACAAGCTAAAACGTGTTACGACCTACAGCCTGCATCGTATGTACAACCAGTGGTAGGGTTTGTGAAGGCTACCATGCACGTCTGAGGTGGCCTCAGACACGCCGTCGCCCAAGGCAGCCCGCTGCCGTGCACTCTCATAACGACCCCCAAAGTTTGGAATCTTGGAGATAAGACCCGAGTTGTCTAATCTTCTTGTGCAGCTCTTCATATCGTTATTCCATCACTTGGTCTTCCCTCCGGCGAGAACAGACTCATTCAGCACTATTTCAGTTCGTACCCTGCTGCTCAACTCAATGGCACGCTACTAACCCTATCCGCAGCAAATTTCTTCAGCATGTCGTTGGCTATAGACTACGATGGTAATGGATGGCGGAGACTTGTGGGCGTAGGGCTCGACGAGTCGGCGCTGCAGAATGCCGTCCTTGCCATATCTGAATCACATCTCATGCGGCTGCAGCGCAAGGACACTGTCAAATCCCGAATATATCTTCAAAAGCCTCTACAACACCTGCAAAGTCGACTGACGGAGCCCGATATAATGCAGGGTGACTCTACGCTGATGATTCTCCTGCTCCTTCTAGTCTACAAGGTAAGCAACAATCCCTTTGGCTTCGGCATCTTCTAACGAGTTAATAAGCTGTGTGACGGTACTAATCAGTGGAAACAACACTTCAATTCCATTGTGTCATGGTGTCAAAACCGTGATGATCTTAGCGACATCGATCCCTTCTTAACAACATACATATCAATGATATCTACTCAGATAATTCTGACTCCCGAAGGCGGCTGGCGACGAAAGAGCCACACATTGCTAGACATGCTCCTCATACCTGGGGAAAACTAGAATGCGATAAAAGTTGTATTTGGGGGATATGCATCTCTCCCCCAGTTGATCGTAAGTCTCACACTCTTCATCCTACTTCGTAGACCAGAAGCCTAAATTGGGCGACAGGTAGAGGCAGGTCAGATCTATGACGGTGTCGCGACGGCTAGAGAACCGTCCAATCAGAAACAGCTCCAAGAGTTCCTCATCTGTATTGAGGAACTGCAATTACGAATCAGAAGGACTCGGATCGAACCTCACAGTCAACTTTAGCTCAGCCTCCTAGGGAGACTAGAAGATTCCTCTTCATATCGCGAGACGCTGTTGCCGTCAGACACCTTCCAAGATCTCGATCCCCATGACAACTCGGTACTCGGCAGAAGTATTCAGATACGTCCTGCATGTGTTCGTACACCGGATTATCAACAGCCCCCTGTCCACGGATGGACCAAGCCCCTTGGTGCAGGAAGCAGTTGCCGAAACGATCCGGATTCTTCCCACAATCCCAGACACCAACGAGCCCGGGACATTTCTTGGCTGGGCATTAGTGGTCATTGGAGCCGAGATTGATAGCCTAGATCACAGAGATTTCATCAAACGGCGATCGGAGAGCTTGACGCTCTTGTCCGTCAATCACGGCGACCTAGCGCTCAAAGCTTTGGATGAGGTGTGGCGTCGTCGAGATAGCCTCACGCTCGGCACAAGGATACGACTTGCACACACAAGACTTCAATTGTTCTTAAGCGAAGACTGCTTCAAGTTGTGTCACTACCAGTTACAAGTAAGGACCCAACTAGCTTAGGTATTTATGTTGGTGAAACTTGGACTGGACTTGCGGGTGGAAAGCAGGGAGAAGCTAGGTATTAACCATACCCGAGAACCCCATAGTTACATCTTGGAACAGCTCAAGAGTCACTCTTACTTTGCTTCTATCTTTAATATAGTATAACAGCTTTCTCGTTTACCTTCGTGTCGCTCTCATCGCGCCAAGTAAAAAAAAAGGGCTGGCTACATCTGTCACGGTTGACCGTAACTACAAATCTAGATTGCAACTGCGGCGGTGAGCTGTACAGAGACCTCATAACGGATAAAAAGTTTCACAGCATCAGCGAGGAGGAATCATCCTTGCTAACTAGCAGCCCAGACAACTGCCGAGGCATACAGCGCCAAGCCCTACCAATCCCCTGTACTCAGCCCAGGGTCCAGAAACGCCGGCGGACAATAGTCTCAAGGCTTCTCAAGCTGAGTGTTCGGCCGGGACTAGCCCGTGTTTCTCAGCCGGTCAGAGTGGACATCAGTTTGGTAACCCCTGGCTAGCTCGGATGACAACAGTTCAATAGTCTGAAATAGTTTTGGGCACCGACAAGGTCTTTTTCGTCCGGTCCAGAAAGACAGAAAGTTATAAAATGAGCGAGGCCTGGACCTAAGAACCAGGCCTTGCAACAATCCTCACATTTGCACGGTTCTGCCTTTATTTTTCTTTCTTTCTGAGCACCATGGTTCCCACAAAGGCCCTCACGTTCGGCTTCATTGCCATGTGGTCGCTCATCGGAGTCTATGCAGGGCCTTGCAAGCCAAACACATCCCAAACATTATCCTCAGTCACTGCCAGTGGGACAATCACCACCGGCACCGACACAACCGCTGAGACGCCAACGACTACCGCTGAAACCGTCACTACTCACGAAGCTGCAACATCCACTACCGCGACCGAATCATGCGTTGCCACAAATATAGTCCAGAATCCTGGCTTCGACGATCCCTCGGACGGGTCCCCATGGACGTACGAATCCCCCCATTTCGGATACGGCACCGATTTCCCACGCTCGCCGAGCCAGGAAGGGTTAGTACTCTACCATTGTAGCTGTTTCTGGAAGCTGTAGAGCTAATGTATTTGTTGTAGGGTCTTTTCAGCGGAGGTTCATCAGGGCGGCGTCAAGCAAACTATCCCTGAGCTGGTTCAGAGCAAATCTTATACCTTTAGCTACTACTGGTCTCGTGATAAGTTTTATGAGGATGGTGCCAGCTGCCAAATCACTGTGACGGCAGGCGTTGTACTGGATACGCTGTCTGTCAGCGATGGGGCGAGGTACTCGTACCAGCAGCGACAATTTACAGTGGACGCGGGCACAATCATGTCTTCT